>JAKTQL010002469.1:84110-124709 GCA_030558815.1 Blastobotrys malaysiensis
CACGGCCATTGCCAAAACCTATGCTGGGTTGCCAGCCCATTTTCTCCAGCAATTGCCGCCCCACATTAGAGATTTCAATTTCAGACGCGTGCGATGCCACCTCCATTCCCTCTCGGAGCTTGGGCTTCTTCACGCCGTCCCGCGGACCCGGCAACTTTTTAGGCCGCTTGGTACCTGGTGGGATAACCTTGCCAGAGGCATCGACAATAGGCAAATAGAGTCGGTTCCCGGTATCATGTTTTGCCAGTGCATCATGATAGCCTTCGGCATGGTAGCAGTTGTTCTTAATGAACACCGCACACGCCCTGCCACCCCGGCCAATTCTAGTGACCAGGTTAAAGCACTCTCGTCCAATTGCCCTGATTTTGACCACATCCTTGTGGTTCATTGGAGGGAACGATAACGTATTCTGGCCCTCATTGTCCAAAAAGGACCTCGTCTCGTAGATGATATCACTAAAGTCCATACCCGAGTAGTACTTGTTAATCAGCTCTGGGGTACCAATAACCCTACCTTTCTGGGTCAGGCGGCCTTCTTTTCGAAGCTCTTCTCGCCACTTGTTCTTCTCTGCCTTGAGAGCTTTGCTCTTGAGCCACTGCTTGGCTAAGAAAGCTTGGAGCTCTTCATTGTTGACGTGGAAGTCAGGTACCTTGTTCTTGCCTTTACCACGGGTAGCGTTCTTATACGACTTTTGGGCCTGGAGGGCGCTGGATCCGGCAGACTCAAGAATGGCGTCGTTCTTCTCCTTGGAGCGCCGGGATCGGGGTCCGCCGTCATCGTTGACGAGCTGACTGATGATATTATCCAGCTCCTCAGCTTCTTCGTCCTCGTCGCTTTCGTCAATGTCGTAATCGCCATAAGACTCATTGTCAGAATAGTCGGACTCAGGAGGTTCGTCCAACAAGTAGGCCATTTCGCGGCTGCTGAATGGAAGGTCAATCTCATCCAATACTCGGTTCACAGAGGGTCTGTCGAGGTTGTCGATGGAGTGAAGCACATACGCTAGGTAGCGGGCGTTGATCCATATTTCAGGGTGGGGTGATGTCCATTCGACAAGCAGTTCATATTCGCCATGGTCGTTCTTCTTGGACTCCTTGATCGATTGAATGTTGTCAGTGAGGGAGTCGAAAGTGCGGACCTGCTCGGCGTGGTCAGAGAAAAAGTCCTTGAAGAATTCCTCTGGGTCGCCCCCCTCGTCTTCCATTACGCTATCGTCCAAGTCGTCATAATAGTCATCAATTTCAATGTCGTCCTCGTCGCTTCCAAACTCCTGGCTCTTGTCTATCATCATTCCACCAATATCTCTGCCCATAAATGCGCTCAACGCAGCCATTTCAGAGTCAGACAAATCCATATCGGACCCAAGCACAGGAGTATCCTCCTCGTACGGATCAGCAAGATACTCTTCTCGTGGCTTAGGAATAGCCTTTTTGGGTGTCGGCTTCTTAGATGGCTTAGCCTCAAGGGTAGTGCGTCGTAGCTGCTCGGCTATAGATGCTTCAGCGGCTTTCTGGTGTACGTCGCGCTGGAATTGTAGTAACCGTTCCATAGTTTCATTCGACATTTCAGGCTTCTTCTCTTCCTTTTTGAAATAGGGAATGATATCTACCGGTTTTGTCTCTTTGGCTTCTTCCAGATCATCACCATTGGTATCGACAAAGAATTCAACCGGCTCCAAGTCTTCTTCCTCCATCTCTTCTGCAATCGGTTGTTCCTCCAAGATCTCTTCTGCAACCGGTTGTTCAACCTTGACCTCTTCCGCAACCAGGTGTTCAACCTCAACCTCTTCCTCAGTCTCCTGTTCAACCTCAACCTCTTCCTCAATCTCCTGTTCAACCTCTTCAACCTCTTCACTTATATCACTTTGATGTTCTTCATAATGAGGTATTGAATCGTCAATCTCGCGGACAAAATCGTCCAAACTGGCCTGGACCGATTCGACAAGGTCTTCAATCTCGCTTTCCTCGTCTACAGAGTCCTCGGGGATCTCGTAAACAATAACCTCTGGCTCATACGGCTCTCCCTTGGAATTTACAAACGCCATCGGCAAGCTCCGCAAGGGAACATTTGCCTGCCTCTTGTGGTTGACCGTGTAAAGAGCCTCCATTTGAAGCCTATTCGGCCGGCGACCGGCGGGCGGCTTACCCGGGGGCTTTCCCTTGGGCTTTCCCTTGGGCGCCTTGGGGCCATTGCCCTTGCCCTTGGTCGTACGTTTATCCTGGCCCTTCTGGCCGCCTTTGACCTTCTTCTTGTGCCGTTTGGGCATTTTGTCGTCAGATCCAAGGTCCAGTGCGGGTTCTTATCCGTGGTTTTCGCGCGGACCTAAGCAATGTCTCGGTGATCTGAATCGAAGACTCACCATGACTACCCAATAGGCGAACCGTTGGACGGCTGTTGGTTGGTACTGCACGTATTTAGCCAAAGAGGCACGTAGAATCGATAGGGTTTTTAGCTGGCACAGATTATAGGAGCTCGAGGGTTGGCCCTCTGCGGATAAATCAATAATTAACGATAAGAACTTTTAAATAGATCATCTCATTTCCGGGTACTTGTGCTCGCCCCGGTCCAGTACCTCGACGTTGTCGCCGACCTTGACCTCAAATCCCGTAGACTCATTGATCAAATTCATTCCAAAGCATGGGGCATACTTAGACCCGGCGTCAATCCGTCGAAACGATTGAAGCGTCTTGTACGGCTCGTGGGACTTTTCAAACATGCCCGTAGTCAAGTTAATGGTTGGGATCTGGCACCGAACGTTGCGACAGGGGACATACCACTTGTAGTCCCCCACCCTGATCCGCTTCCAGTCATCCTCGTCCCAGGCCTTGGACACTCCGTCAATGACAATGTTTGGGCGGAAGTTTCGGGCGCACACTTTAACCTCGCCGCGGGTTTTCTCAATCACCTTTTCATTGACATCATCGAGCGACTGCTGAGTGATCATGTTCCCCGGGAAGAAATCCTGGAAGGAAGAGGTAGATCGCCTTTCAACCTCCTTCTCCGAATAGGACCCCCAGGTCGCGTCCCGGCGCGTCGCCGGAGCTACAATGGTGATTTTGCGGTCGCTCGTGCCCCGGATCGCGTCAAAGAACTCGCGGATCTCTGGGAAGTGATCCCCAATATCATACGACGCAATGGTGTGGTACCAAATGTAGCAGTCAACAGTGCCGCACTTGCTCAAGATGATCTCGGGGATCTCGAGCGGGATCTCCAGCGAAGTGTTATTCACCGGGTAGTGCATGTGCAAGCTGTTGTTTTCCTCGTTGTACGAGGTCTGCACTAGCGCCAAAGCAGGTAATTCACGCTGGGTGAGAAATCGGTACGCCCGAGGATCATTAGGCTTCTTCTTGTCCGGTTCGACAATCATGTACTTGCGATCATACTTGAAGCCGTGCTCGTCGATTTCCGCCTTTTGTAGTTGGATCCCTGCCAGGGACTTGACGGGGTGAACCCAGATTTCCTTGACAAACGCCATTTTCGCTTTTTTCGTGACCCTGGCCGTACTCGTCAAGATGCGAAATCTTCCCGAAGCGGGGGAGACGGACCTTATCAATCATCTCCGACGGTGCGGCTCAAGATGGCTCTAATACAGAAAAATCATGATACATTATTAATAGAATACACGTATTTAAACAAATGACTTGAGCTGGATGTGGGTCTGTTGGTCCCCGTCGGTAGCCTCAGTGTCACCAGGGGCCACCGAGGCAGTTGCATCACCCCTGAGAACCTTCTCCAGGAGAGTTCGCTGCCATTCTGAAAGGCCCTGTTGGAGCACCCTCTTGAACGAGGCATTGTCGAATTGGATAAGCTCCATCAAGCGGGTCCTGGCGTAGTTGAGCCGCTGATCGGGTGGGACGCCGCTCTCCTTGTCACCAATAAATTGGATGAGCACTGGAATGGAGAGCGCCATAGCAGCAGCCACCTGTTCAGATCCAGCGTCAAATGTCTTGGTGAACGCTACCAGGATATCGTTCGTAAGCTTGGGGATCTTGTTTATCGTCTGCTCAGACGACCGCGTGCTATTTGCAGCCAGCGAAATCAATGCCGGTAGGATACGCTCGCCAAGATGCTTTCCCAGGGGCAAGTGGCCCGTCTGGATCAGCAGGCCTTTAATACACTCCGCCGAGACATCGGCCAGCTCGGGCGTGGCTAGAGATTCCATGAGCATCTTGCTGAGATTGGAAATAAGGTCCTCATTAATCTCAATCGCGGAAGAACTAGTAGTCAACAGAATGACTGAGGACAAAAGAGAGTTCTTGCGCTTGGTCATCTCCGCGTCAGTGGCAACGCCGCTGCGCTTGAGCATACCAACAATATGATGGACAGAAGTCGTGATGGCAAGCTCGATTACAGAAGCGGAATCGCTACTGGTTTCTCGCGTCTGCATCATAGAGAGCAAGAGCCGCTTTTGAACAACTAAAGTGTGGGGGACGACAGTCTTTTGACAAATTTGGTCATCCTCCCCGAGGAACCGACCAAACACATAAAGCAGACACGAGTAGAGATCAACCTTGATAATGGTAGGGAATACCTCAATCATCGACACAAGGCTGTCCAAACAGCTCTTGATGAGAATTAGGTAGTCATTGTCGGCATTCTCAGCAATGGGAGCCGCCCGGTCCGAGTTGGCTAGGAAGGGGAAGATATTGGTCAGGCAGAGCATAACCACCCTGAAAAGTTCAAACAGGTGCTCCACGCTCTCGGATAGAGCTCCCTCAGAGCACGACGTCTTCTCGGGATGGTTCAAACACAGCTGGATCGCAATGGATATGACAACCAGCTGCTCCTTTGCATCTCCAGTTAGAACAATTCGATCCAACAAGTCCACTGTTTCTGCGAATACCGAATCCTCATAAATGACAGTTCCGCTAACTGCTGGGTGCATAATCCGCTTCAGTGCATGCAACACCTTTAGACGGCTGTCACTCATATTCTGAGGCCGTACGAGAGCTTCAAAACAAAGCCCAAAAAGCACAAAGAAGAACGCCGCAGGCTCATTACTGTATTTGATGCCCTCTTCTGAGTTGGTTGCAGCAGTGGCGGCACGCTCCTTCTCATCAAGGATATCGAAAACCATTCTCTTATCCTTCTCAATCAAAGACGCAATAGCGTCGACGAGTTGGAGCCACGATTCCTGATAAATAGGCAGCAAGCTTGTCCGCGACATGGCCGAATACATTCTATCAAGCGACCCACTGAGAGCCCCACTGTCTCCAAGTCCAGACGACTGCTCTGGCTCGAATCGCAACTTGGCGAAATCTCGGAGTGAGTTAATCCACAGGGGTAAGAGTGTCTCAATATGGGGATGTACCACGTCAATGAGATACTCCTGGTTTGGATTCACACTGGACACTTGTAATTCTGCCCACATTGAGAGCACCGCGATCCGCAGCATGACTTGAGAGTTCGTACTGAGGGTTTTTAGGTCGCCCAAATTAACCATCTGCGCACCAGAACAACTCTCCAGTGCACTGGTCAGTAGCTTGAGAATTCTGCCCATTCTATCAACATCCTTGATGATCCCACTACCAATGAAAGTTCCAGATACCTTGACAGCTTGGAATGCTAATTCTGGAGTACTATCAGCATTGAATGCAGGAGTAAGGGCAGATCCAATCTGAGCTTGGTATTGCTCCAGCAGCGCTACTTCCTCAAAGTCTGGATCTTCAAGCTCTTTCAACTCGGTCAATATATCGTTGAGGAACTTTAGACCAAGCAGCCGCAGCTCAACAACTGTGGCAGTAGAAGCAGAGAAGGCTATTTTAATGAGGTCGCCCACTCTCGCGGTCAATGGGCTGCGAGCCTTGATAAGCTTTGGTTGGTTGGACAAAAGCTTGAGGAAGAGAGTACGGATCAACTCCAATGCAAGGCCCCGAGTTTGCCACTTCAAGAGTTCATTTACTGAATTCCCATCAGAGCCATCACCGTCTCCGCCAGCATTGAATGAAGCACCTTCTTCGTCACCCATAAGATCGTTATTGTCCTGGGTAGTACCAGATGCTTGACCGCCTGTTGCTCGTGATACAGAGTTAGTATCAAACTGTCGGCGCGGCTTAATCAGTATCGTCTGAATCCGGCTGATCCATACCAGAGGCTCCTTAACGGCAGTGTCATCAAGCCAATTCTCAATAACCTTCCTAATCTCAGGATTATTGGGAGTATCATTATAAGCGAGCCAAATATCAATTTCCAGCTCGTTCCCTGAGAGCTGGAACACTCTAGCTGCAGATTGTGTCCGGATTAACTGATAGAATCCTTCAACTGCAGCGTTACGGAGCGATGTATCAAACTTGATGAGAATATTCTTTCTGATATCAGTCGCAAACGCCCCGAAATTAACCGTCTCAGGAGCAAATAGGATAAGCTCTTGGATACATCGATGAGCATCAGCTACGATCCTAGGATCTGGAGAGAACTCAAAGAACTGCACAAGGTCCTGGATTGTGCTATTGGACTTGGAATACTCCTTCAGATCAGGCCCCATAACATTAATCAGCGACTTGATACACTGACACATAATGGGACTCGTTGGATACTCGGTGTCCAAATTGCTAGATGCAACGGAGGAAACTTCATCATTGTGACTATCCAATGTCATGAGCTTCAGCAGGGTCGTTAACGTGCTATGGACGTAACTGGAGAAGCTCATGCCTGAATATGCAACGGTAATAGAAATTGCATTAAGGGCCCAAAAGTGGACTGCTGGGTGTGGATCATTGGCAAGTGATACGAGAATGCCTAAAATTGTCTTCAGATGTAGACCAGCAAACATTCCGCCAACATATTCGAGAATGTGTCCCAAGGCCATAGAATAGCCTCCTCGAGCATTTGGATCACGGTTTGATACAATGTTATCAATGAGGAATTTAATGTTCTCGGTTGTTGCCGTTGATCCGCCAAGAGAGCTCGCCATGCCCATTGCCTGTGCGGCCAAGTGTCGCACGTGGGGATCTTTATTCACAAGCAGTCGCTTGATAATATCAATGAAGATCGTCAGGATACGAGGATTCTTAATCGAGTTTCGCTGAGCACTATCTGCCTTTCCGGTAACGAATTTCAAAGTGCTAAATATAGCCGCAGCAATGTTGACGACAACAGCATTTTTGCGGCCCACTTCGTTACTGCTCTTCAGACTCGAAGATAGGAAAGACCTTAGCTGGTCCATCATACTTTCTTGCACCTTTGGCGTTTGCGATGTGAGCAATAACTTGAAGATGTCAATAGAGAGATCAACGACTGCGACATCGGGCGAAACTTCAGGGCCATCTTCAAAGAAAAATGCAGACTCAACGTCAAACTCCGTGGCCGCAATAATAGGGCTGCTCAATTGGCGCTCCAAATATGGGCTCTCTTGCCAAGTTGTTCTCTCTGATAGCCAGTGAGACGTATCGTCGATGTCAGCTATCCGAAAACTGACGCGGAATTCGTACCCATTAACTTTGCTGGTGAGACCAAACGCGTAATTGTCGTAAACCTCCCAAATTGAATCGATTGCACCAGTACCAGCGGCAATTGTTGTGCTCAGCTTAGTATGAAGACTCTTGTTTTCTGGATCCGCAAAAGTGATGACTGCTGAAGTGAGCAAATTTGCGGGGAAATTTTCAACCCAATGTTTATACTGGAACAAGTGAAGGTAAGATTGGAAAATTCGACGCCTAGTCATGACCTCAAAGTCTTGGAGGGAAATTGTGCTGTATAGCCTCTGCTGGATATCATCGTCGCTGAACCGCTTAGCGGGGATGTCTGACGTAAACAGGCTAGTGTTTTGCAACATCACTCCAATACGACGCGCGACATCGGCCGTGATAAGTTTTGAATTGTATACCAAGAATGCCACAATAGAGCTTAGCGCCGAGGATCGCACGTGCAGATGGTAACTGATTTCTATAGTGCTCTTTGATGTAGGGCTCTGGTCTTTGCCCGGCTTGTATAGGGCATTCTTCCACAACAACAACAGCTGCGACAAGTGGACCTTGACGAAATTTGGGCCAAGAGTCATGAGACCGCTAATCAACACCCAGGCGACACGAGTCTGAGTTGCCAATACCGCAGCAGTGCCATTGTTGTTTTTGAGCAGGGATGTCGCCGTGGTAAGTGCTCTAGAAGTCAAATCCACAGAACAGTACTGGGGCTTCTCCCCAGAAATGCTTACCAGCACTGCCGCCAAATATGCATTTCCTACAACATCTCCAAAATTGGAGGTTTTCCGGTTAGAGAGATTGGGCAGCTCTTTGGACAAGTGGTTCAGAGCGGTAGACATCAGTGGAGTGATAAGAGAAGGGACTGCCAACGCCAAATGTTTGAGACATAGACAGGCATTGATCTGAACTCCATGGTCTGGATGTTCTAAAAGTGCGATTAATTGCGTCTTGAGCGTATCTGAAGTCCCGTCTGATGTTATGGCAGATCCAAGTCTCTTGATGAGACCACATATAATCTGGCACGTGCTCACGATAACTTCTGGAGGAGGCTCTACCTGGCCCTTAAGTACAACTGGGTAGTTCTTCAAAATCTCCGCGCAAAGCACTTTGACCGCGTTAATCTGCCCATATTCGCCAAGGACTTGGTTTGCAATTACTTCGTTCAGCAAGAATGTAACGTGGGTCCGAGCCGCGTGCATTTTATACTGGTGCTGGCGCACAGATAGTCCACCAACTAACTTAGTAAGCAACGTAGTTGCAATCTCTGAATAGTTCGTTTCAATGAACTGAGGGTCAGAGAGCATGATTACTTCGGCGATAGTTTCTACCACACCTACTCTGACTCTGGCAGAAGCTCCGTTGGTGAGATAGTGCGAAATCAGCAGCCTAAAAGAATCTGAAAAGCTCAAAGCGTAGTTCTTCTTAATGGACTTGGCTCTCGTAAGAGATGGCGCAGGAGAAGCACCTCTCGAATCGCCCATGTCATCGTCATCATCATCATCGTTCTGGTCGTCCTTCTTGCCCTGTTTTGCCTTCTTTTTCTGCTGCTGTTGCAGTTGTTGGATATGCTGTACCTCCGATTTTGTCACATACAATCTTGACAGCTCCACTACACCACGAGCATAGCACTTTGCTGCAGCTTGTCTGACAATGGGATAATGTGAGTTCAATGCCTTCATATACGACGATTTGAATGATTCAAAGTCGGAAGATGACTTGAATACAATCTTCGATTGTATAAGCGCTTCCAGTACAGCAAAAGAGGTCGCGGCGATTTTTGCTGATTTGTCGTCGTTTAGACTCTTTGCCAGTTTCCAGAGGTCCTTTGTCAACGAATCATCAAGAGCATCCCCCGACGACCTCAGGATAGCCGCCAATGCCCTCAGAACGGTATACTTGAATCCAACATGCTAAAATACACCCCAATTGAGAGTCAGTAAGCCTTTACATCCCAAATAGATCAATTCCACATACCGAAGAGCTCTTGAAATGCTTCATGCATGATATGGCAGACATTGGAGCCAACGAAACAAGCTAAAAAGTTAGTTAGGCAACCCCCACACCCCTGTTCAGTACTCACATTACTGCCACAATGATCATTGAGCTGTTCAATTACAGCTACCGCCAAATGCTTGATCTCAGAGTATCTGTCTGATTTCCCAGCATTGAGCAGGGTTATGAATCGGTTGGCCGAATCGTACAAATCTCGGGTAAAACTGGTGTGTACCAGTCGGTATACAAGCCCGATCTGGGTCCGGATCGGTTTAGAGATAAATGTAAGGTCCTTGGACGCCTCAAAGTACTCGAACATCTTGTTCAACTGAGCTAGCACATGAAGCGCTGTGGCCTCGTCCAATTCGCCGGAAGCACGGACTGACCGGACCAACTCGCTTATCCATGTGAAGAAAGCCGAAGACAGCCTATCTTTGGGGAGATTGACATAGTCGTTGGCATCAAACTTGACTTCTAGTACCGCGCCCATGCTCGCTATCGGGCTCTATGCGTTTAAGCAGGGTTTGTCTTCGTGTACTTTACCAGGGGGCCGCGCGCACGAATCTCGGCGACCGATCAACGACATTTTTGGCTTAATTAGACTACTCTCTATTTTAGCGAATTTAACTCATGAATCTCAAGGATTGATAACGGACATCAATTACAACGTAGGCTCTGAACATGTAGCTTACAAATGTGGTACGTCACGACTAGGTTACGTTAAAGTGCAGGATGACAGACAGACGGAGATTTAACAATCGGGTCGTATAAGTGAAATACAAAACATGACACTGACGTGCATTGTACAGTAATGGTTCCTACGGACTGTATGACGTATAGATCATTTAGCCGATCATTGAAGGACGGTACCGTATATTGAATTACAAACGATTACATGTAGCGGTTTCATTTCCACCATCTTGGCGGAAGTTCCGATGATAGCAGGTAGTGCAAGTTTCACATTCCAAAGCTGCCATCCTTCTCGGTCCGTGGCTCAATTTTTACCACGAAGGCGGTAAAGTTTGAATACAATACAATATAGTGCTTGGCGTATGGGGTCCATTTTCATAAAGGATTAAAATAATCGTAGTGCGGCATGAATGTACACGATGTGGTTGGGTCAAGTAGGCCCTTTCATTAAGAGTTGCCTAGGGCAAAGGGGGACTGCTCTAATAAACAAATAACAAATGTAACAATTTCGAATAACAAAGTAGACGGGGTTGATTGAAAGTCACCGAGGGAATGCCCAAGGGAAAACCTCCTTATTGTGACGAATGTCAGACGATGCGCATTATCAGGCGGGAAAACCTGAGCTAATCTCAAGGATTTCGCCCGGTTTAGTGAGAGATTTGCTTAATTCGAGTAGACATTGCATGGAGGCCGCCTTTGGTACTAAGGAGGACCTTCCGATCTACAAAAACATAAGTCCAACTTACGCTTTTCATTGTAATTCATTTATTGTTCGCCTGATAGCATTAGGAATTGGAAACCCACCTTCCCGATAGAGTCGTTGCGCCCTGCATAGCAAGTTCAAAATGTGCAATCAAGAACAGCACAGCCGGAAGCATATACGGTAGCTGGCGTAATTGATAAGCCATCTACAGTAGCTTTTAATGCATTGTAAAACAGGACCAGTCTTGTGGCGTTATGTACGTTTGATCGGTAATCCATGGTGTACGTATGGCCATTCGAAGTGTGAAGATCATCGGCTAGTCCTGATGCATTTTGGTTAGGGGCTATGACCAAGGTGGAGGAGCTAATAGATAAGGTCATGGGTCGGTCTTGCAGAATGTTGCAGAGCTCCACTACAACACCATGCCATCGAGTCATTGCAAAGTCACAGTCACGCAACTTAGTATGCAGAATATGGTACTGTAGTGTAGTCACTACACTGTACTGTAGCACCGTACTTATTGGTATTATCATGCAGGTTCTCACCGAGAGGGATTAAACCAAAACTCCGTATGTACATGAAAAAACGGCGGAATACCTCCGAACAGGATATCAATAATGCAATAAGGGTTGTTCAAAGAGAGCATGGAATTCAGTCCAGATACGTTGGTATGTTGTCAATCATAGCCCGGATTGGATGGGCCAATCCCAAGTATGGGTGTTAAATCCCGAAGGACCAGTAACAGAGGACACAATTGTGCGGCTATGTAGAACAATGCAGGGGGAGCTCAGCGTATTTGGATCCTCAATAATGAATGCTTCGGAAAAACCACCTCTTCAACCCCTCACCTCCCCCTCCCCAACAGTTTAAAATGGATAGAGGGATTGGCAAAAGACGTCATTATAGCCCTTTCTGAAGCTAGCGAGGTCTGCAAAGCGGCACGATGCGGGAGACATCTGAAGATATATTTTTCAAGGTGCTTTCTGTAGACAATGGGTCGCATTACTTTGGATATTGTGTAGCATAGACCCATTTCAGACACATGTGCAGACAACACTGGTATGTGTTACCTCCAATCCCATTGCACAAATGAAATTGTAATTACTCAAATTGATCGCTCAAATTGATCGGAGCCATGAGTGTGCCGAATGGACCGAAAATTCGGCTACTGTCGCAGTAGAGGTAGTGTGATACATACAGTACAAACGTTACATGCAGCCGTTAGCCATGCACGTATAGGAGGCATTATCATACAGCGCTTGTAGGCATAAAATTCGTCTAGGCGCATCTGTGGGCCTCGAGACAGCCACCCTCGCCACGTACATCCCGAACATTTCCTCAATTCCCGCTGCCGTCTCCAAGAATGAAACCATTCCACATCCCTTGTGTGTGCCGAAGACGGAGTCTCTACTACAGTACATGGCGCAGTACGGCAATATAGAGCAACAACTACTATTGTATTATGATAAATACGGGGGCGTATGTAATCGAATTTGAGAAACGTATCCAGTTTATCACCTATTTTCTGAGTCGCAGACCAGGACGATCATGATGCAGGGATGGGTCCCGAAAATAATGCATCCTCGGATGGTCAAGGGCCATATTACACCACAGCAAGGGTACGAGAAAGAAAGAGAGTATGTAGACAGACATACACATGAATACTGTGTTTGAGAGAGAAACCCCTCTCACCAAGATTGCATGCAGAAAAGAGAGTAGCCAAGCTCATGATTTCGGTGGACAAATGCTTGATCGTACTTAGCCGTTGAGGCGTTTTTAGAAAAGGCGTAACGGGACAGGACAGGCCATATTTTTGAAGGGACCCACTCCGCCATCCCCTCTTCCTCCCCCTCTTCCTCCCCCTCTTCCTCCCCCTCTTCCTCCCTCCTCCATATACATACACATGGTCTAAAAGAGTAACCTGTCAAACCAATTGAGAAAATACATATCGTGTGCGATGCGCGGCGAGGCGACAACCGTCATACCACATGCATCAAATCCATCCATTGCAATTACCGCTCAATGTATCGTTGCCGCAGTAGCCCTTTGGATGTATGTAATCATGTATCCCACCAGCGAATATGGTCCGCAGAAAACCGTTGGATAGCACCGGTATACGCCCCCTCGTCATACAGGAGCGGCATCTGAGACAGCCCTACAGTACTGTAGTAGAGTACGGCCAAAGGCAAGGCACACCTCTCTTTCTGTGTTAATATGAGGGGGCGGGCCATACATGAATCGCCGCTTACATGTGTGTCCATTTGACACACGCCGATGGAAAAAGAGTGGGGAGAGCCCGAATTCTAGACGGACTACGGGTATTTTACAACCTTACCAAGAGGGGGGACTAAAGTATGATGATCCGCTGCATACATGTGCCCTTCATTCCGACAGGAATCCCAGAGAGGAGGAACGGTTCTCGCTCTCACTTAAGATCTGACCGCAGTTTCACCTGCATTTCTTGCCGATCAGCCATTTGTCTGCCGTAAGTCGGCGGCATTACATTGTGCTCGCGCGCGCATGGCAAGAGTTCGCCTACGTACCCGTCTTTCAGCCGGACCTAATGGCAATCCCAGTACAAACTATCGGCCCAGTAGCCCTTGAACCTGAAAGCTCCAGTCCGACCAGTTGCATAAAAACCCACCAGTTCGTCCTTCACTTTGCATACATGCCTCGAAGAAGAAGACTGAGCTGCATTCCATTGAGCCTATTAATTTATTTATAACTGCCCATTAGTGCCTCTCGCCAACGGCTTGCTCTTTTATTTTTTTACCCTTCTCTCTTTCTGGAGCAGCATTTGGCTAGACCCTTTTTTTTCAATTGACGCTTATTGATCACACGCGGTACGCTTATCGCTGTACACTATCCCGCGGCTGTCCCCGTGAAAGTAGCCAAAGTTTTACGTCCTCTCGCCCTTTTCTTTCCCCCTTTTCCTACCTATATATCATACACTGTGGTAGGTTTGGTATTTTACCTGTTGTATCTTGCTGGGGTTCTGCCGGTCAACCTACCTCTAGCGTGTCTATTACACTCCGGCAATAAGCGGAATTCGGGTGGTACTTCTCCCGCAGAAAAGAGAGACGACCCTCTAGTATTTTCCCTCCTTCCGTTACAGACGTAAAACACTAGTCATCTGGGGTCAGCGTACTAAATGCAATCAGCCGCCCCAGAGTTCTACGTACCACCACTAGGACCCAGCTGTGAGTGATGGAGGAGAAGAAGTTCAAGTGCACCCATCCGGGGTGCAATAAATCGTTCAATCGACGGGACTATCTTATTCGACACTCGGCAAATCGTAAGTACTCCACTCCCCATGGGGAAATACCTGCTAACATTTCGATATAGATCTCGATGTTTTGCCATTCAAATGCCCTAAATGCCCTCAGAGATTCGCCCGGGCTGATCTCATGGAAAAGTGAGTTATTCAAAGACCCCCCACGGGTGTCTTTATTTTTTTTTTTGAAGCTAACCAATCATTAGGCACCAGAATAGTAAATCTCATGAGAAGAGAAGAAGGCGCGAAGAAAAGCAGCTCAAACTACAAGAAGAGACTCGTACCAAGCAGGCGAAGACCAGCAAAGACTCTACCCCCACGGGGAAACGTAGAAATAGCAGTCATACCAGCGACAAGTCTGCGCAGTCTCAAAACTTCGATCGTAGCCCATCGTCCCCATCTATAAACGACCTCTCGGATGGGTCAATACAGCAGCACCAGCAACAACCACAGCAGTCGGGTAGTTATAGTGCGGGTAGCACTTCTTCTGCTCCGTCCTTTATGCAGTCGCCACAGACGATCAATTCGGGCTACACAGAGTTCCAACACCAGAGCCAGTACTATAACAATGGAGTTGCTCCACCAGAGTCCTCGTCGAGCGCAGGATTCCAGCAACAATCTCCAGTTGCTGCGGCGGCAGTGGCGGCATTCCAGAGCAATGGCGCCGCAGGAGGTGCGGCGTCAGGTCCTGCCTCAGCGTTTACCCCTCAAAACTTTGAAGGTTCGTCGAGTTCACTATTCAGCTCTTTCCCAGAGGTACTGCCGGACGAGTACGGCAATTTCGATCTGTCCAACATGACCTCGTCGAATGCCGACTACAACGTGTCGGGTAACTATGCATGGCTGTTTGGTAAAGACTTTTGGTCCGAAGTGTACCCCAAGGGTGCTTCCTATGCCTATGACCTGCTGACAGACGCCAGCGTGTTTGGATTTAGCGCCAACATGGGCTCGCAGTTGTCAGCACCGCCGGAGGCCAGCAATAACATGCTCATTAGAGCGCTCCACAATGCCGAACAACAGCATCACCGAGTACTTGGAGACGAAAGCCAATCCCAGCCACCATCCACGCCCCAGATGGGCCAGTATGGATACCACCAAGTAAACTCTACTAGCCCTGGGTACCATGAGAAGCGAATCCCACGCAGCCAGGACACTACTAACAAGAACCACTACAAGAATGCCAGTAATACCAATGAGAATCAGAGCGGTAGCGAGCCCAGCGATAAAAGCTCTACTGCAACGGCATCGAATACTAACAACAACACCTCGCCCACAAAGTCTGAGGCAGACATTGCCTTTTCTGAGCTCCACAGTCACGACTACCTGTCTAAGCGCCTCACCACGCAGTCAATGCTACTCAAAAAGATTTCGGAACGCAATAACATGGGTGCGCTGGATGACTCGTGGACCAACACCCAGACCGTGTATGCAAAGCATCCCAAGGGTACGAGTGGCGCGGTCAAAATGCACGTATTTGGACGAGCTCTATGCCCTCCCGACACTCGAGACGCTAACTTCAAGCGTGAAGTATGCTCTTCGCTGAGTGAGCCGACGTGGCGCCGGGTCATCAATCTCATTCCATCCCAAACCCAGCTTGATCTGGACTCGCCATGCCTCTCGCTCAATGCGTTCATGGAGTACCTGCATCTCTATTGGGCCCGGTTTGACCCGGTGTACCCCATGATCCACAAGGCTACATTCAAGGCAGACGAAGCGCAGCCCGAGCTGCTCATGTCGATGGCAATTGTGGGCATGGCATATTCCAACGACCCTGATGCGCCTTCGGTTGCATTGACACTGCACAAGAAAATGCGCATCGTCATATTAGCCATGATAGACGACGACGCTAACCTGCCGGTGTGGATTCTGCAGTGTCTCTTGCTGATAAACTATTTTGCCGAGGTGTTTGGATCTCGCGGCATGATTGAGATGTCCCAGGTCTTCCACGGTACGCACATTGCGCTCATTCGGCTCTCGGGGGTGCTCAACAATCTAGATATCCCAGAGATCCCAGAGGACTACAATGCCATCGACGTGAGTGCGTTTTGGAAAGGATACATTGAGTTTGAGACCATGAAGCGGACGGCGTTCTTTGCGTTTGTGTGCGATACACAGCAGGCTGTATTCTACCGCCACACTCTGGGACTCTCTCCGTTTGAAATTGGCCTTGAGCTTCCCTGCTCTGATGCGTGCTGGGAGGCGGACAATTGCCAAAAGTTCATTCAGATTTACCGTCTCCAGCCTCGGCACCTGCAGCCCCGCCCTCCGCCAGACCAAGAGGAGCTCGATCTGTATCCTTACTTTAAGGCAATGGAGGAGTACAACAACTCCAAGTACGAGGGCCAGACGCAGGATTCTAACGATGCCAAGAATGGGAGTAGCAACCCCAAGAACTTGATGGACGAGGGCCCCATTCCGACTCAGGGCAACTGGCCGACTTTCCTGTTCAGTGTAAAACGGTTCATGTCTCCGTACCACGAGTCGCAGCGGGAGTATCCACTAGAGTGCTTCTCTCCGTACAGTCGCTGCATTCTACTCCACGGACTGCTCAGTGTGGCATGGGAGATGCAGTGGAGGGGTATTTTGGACATGGGCATTGTGTCAAAGCGGCGAATGAACGAGTTCAAGACGCGATTGATTGTGGCGTTCACAAGCTGGAAAGGTGCGTTTGATCGCCAGCTTCGCAAGCTGGACACTCCAGAGTTGGACCGGGTCGTGCTCTCCAATTCGGCGACCTCGGCGTCTAGTACTGCCTCTTCGCCGCGGAACGATGGCGGTGATGGGCTCTCCCGGTCTCTGTCTCTTGATACAGTTCAGCTGAACAATTACAATTGCATGTCCGTGCTGGCCTGTAACTGTTCGCTTTACCACTATGGGCTTATCATGATGCACGAGGACACGATGATGATTAGACGGTTTGCACAGCTGCCGGTTGCGGTGGTCAAGAACCGCTCTTCATTGGTGGCCCCTGACAAGAACCGTGGGATCACTATTGAGCATCTGCGGGCCCGACAATATGTCAAGGAGTGGACCAGTACGCTTGATTCGCGATGGGCAGTGTGGCATTCTATGCATTTCTTGCAAATGTTGCTTATCAACCCAGCACTGATATACCAGTCTGACAGCCTTCCGTGGTGCATGTATATCACTATTCTCACGCTGTGGGCATTTGACCACGACCACGATGGAATTGACCACAATGACTGTCCGGACCCGTCTCGCTATGTGGTTCCTCTGGAGCTCGATTCGGCGGCATCGCCGCGCAAATTCCAGCCGTCATTCCAGGTCAACATCACTACGGTACGGCAGGATGCTTTGAATTATCTGGACATTGTCAAGAACTCTCCACCGCAGAGTCTCAATGGGGCTTCTCCGTCGGGGATTCCCGACGCTCGGGTTGAGGACGCCTACCAGCGGAGCAAATTGGTCTTGTCGGTGGTTGCATTGGGCTACCTCATGTTACAGAGATTTGATTTGTCGGGGGATAACTACCTCAAGACATTGGAGAATTTGCTACAGTAGGATTTTTGTATATAGGTGAATCATTAGAATCAACCGCTGCCCTTACACTACACACATATTACATGTTCATTGGTAGTTTTTCGCACCGCTTGGAGTTTTACAAGTTGTACAGGTAGATTAATTCAGTATATACACCTAACATTCGTATCGTCATCAAGTCGTCAATTTTTTACTCGTACAAGGTACAAGGCACAGTATAGGTAGTAGTATTACAAAAAATGCGCGGGTTTTAGAACGGCGACACGTTAACGTCCATCCAGCCAAGGAAGTCGTCTCCCTTATCGTTCATCCAGTCGATACCTTGCATGAGAGTATCTAGATGCAGAGGGTCGTTTGAAGCCCCTGTTGAATCTATAATCGCGGCGATATCCGCCGCATTGGTCGATGTACCCATGTTGCCGATAGACCCAGACATGACTGGATAAGGGGCGATGTCCACCGGGTTATTCTGTGGATGATGCGGTTGAGCCGGGGTAATGGAGGAGGATGGCTGATGATGCTGTGCCGGGGCGATATGGTGTTGTGACGACTCGGCTTGGGGCGGTTGATGGTGGTCCGCCTTTTGGTGGGCGGCAGCGTTCTGATGAGTAGGCACCAGGGTTGTAACGGTTGTGCCGTTGGGGGTGGTTTTAGTGTTTGTAGTAAAGTCATCACGGGTGATTTGGTTGTAAAACGGTAGGGGTGGCACCGTATCGAGATGGGCAAACGCGGGGGGCATAGGCGGCCCCTGGAGCGGTTTGGGCACTGCCGACTCGGAGACCGCAGTGGTAGCCGGTTCGGATGCGGTGCCAGCGGTCGCGGCAGCGGCAAGGGTCGCGTCCTTCTTCTTGTCCTCGTCGAGTTTCCTGGTCAAGTTCCCGGCGCCTCGGCGGCGCGCTTCGTGAACAGCCCAGATGAGCTCGTAAAAGATGGAGGCGGTGAGATGGGACCGCATACGGGTGATGATGTTCGGGGCATGCGTCAATAAATAAGGGTGGGTAATGATGACAAAGTTGAGCTTCTCGAGCACTTTGGCGGTCCGGCTGAGGTCGTTCTCCACGTCCTTCCACGCAGTGAGCATATTGCGGAACAGGCGGTGCACGGTGACCACGCTCTGGCGGGCCGATTCCACGTTATGGGGCAGCAAGAACGGGGTCAGGTGCAGTCTAAACAGCAGCAGCGCGGCAAACGTCACTGCCTGGCGCATATAAATGGGGTACTCAATGATCTGGCGGTGCTCGGCGAGTTTGGAGAAGAGGGTAATGACCCGGGTGCCGGCGTTGAACGCAATGGCCACGTACTTGGATTGGTCCTCGTTGGGGGTACCGGGGAGGAAGCTGAAGCAGCAGATCATGAGCCTAATGTAGAGGTAGTAGATCTCGACCGAGGGTTCTTCAAAGTAGAGTTGTTCCTTTTCGCGCTCCAGCTGCTGCTCCATGATGCTCAGCGTGTTGGGGCGGTTCTTGCCGTCCTCGAGCCCATCCGCGGAGGAGACTGAGGAGCCAATGAGCCCCACGAGCTTGGAATAAAAGATGGAGAGCCGCAGCAGTGACTGGAACGACTTGGGTAGCGAGCTATCGGTACGGCCCTCTTCCACGAGGTAGTCAATGCCCATGGAGGGCGGGAGCCCCAAGTTTGCGCTCCACACCTGTTCCGAGATGAAACACGCGAGCCAGGTCCGGGTTCGCCACTTTTCAGCGTCCGGGAGGCTTGTCTGGGTCCGTGAAAACTCGTAAATGAACTTGCCCCGGTGGAGTCCCAGCTGCATTGCGAGGCCCTTGGCGAGCCCCACAAACCGGTACGAGCAGTCGTCGAGCACTTTTTCATTGGGGATGGGCCAGGTGCCGAGAATGATAAGCGCCTGAACAATGTGGGTCGACCGCGGCGTCCGGATCCAGCACGTTTCAATGGCCAGCTGCTTGATCAGCCCCGACAGCGAAATGTAGAGCGAGGGCTCCGGCTCGGAGAGCGAGGCGGTGAGGCACACGGTCCAGAACAGCAGCTCCGACTGCCGGAACAGCTCGGCGGCGCTGTTGGACTGGATGATGGGCATGTACGGCAAGAACTGGGTCATGAACCGGGTGTGGAGCTCTTCCGCCCGGTCCCGCGACAGCACCACGTCCCCGACCTTGAACTCGGTGGGGTCAATGTATCCCTGGTCGTTACTGCTAATCAACGACTTGCCCGGAATCGCCGTCGCCGTGCCGTCCGACGAGGAGGATATCATCGACGACAGCGGCACCGTGTTCGCCGTAATGGCCGTCGCAGCCGTAATCGACCCCGTAGACCGGCTCCGGGCCGACAGAACATTACTATTCCCATTACTCTCTACCGCGTGGTTACTAGCCGGCTCATTCGAGCCATTGGCGCCCCCATTTGACCCCTCCGTGCGGCTCTCCTCATCCTCCTTATTGAGCCCCACCAACAAGGAACTATTGGGGTTCGTCTGCGCCACCGCAGAGGCCAACAGACTCTCCCGCTTCTGCAGATACTCCACCTGCTGGCGCAGTGTGTGGAGGTCGTCCCGCAGGCTCTGGACCTGGCCGCCCTTCTGCGGCTTAAAATAGGGGTCCACCACGCACTCGCGGCCGGTTTTGGCGCACTTGGAGCAGGGCTGCGGGTACTGGGCCGACGCATCGCACCGCACCTTTTGGTTACGGCAAAAGGTACAGCTGCGAATGGGCCGCGTCCTAAACGTACCCGGGGCCCGCACGGCCGGGGTCGTCCCGTTGACCCGCTGCTGCTTCGAGTACTGGCTCGACTCGGGGGAGGACGAGGTCGACGGGCTCGGGGTACTGTTGGACACGTGACCGACGAGCCCCGAGTGCCCTGCCGTGTCAAAGGACTGGTTGAAGGACCGCTTGGCCCCGTTCATCGTCTGCGCAAGGGGTCGTGGATATAACAAGGGCTGCGCCCATAAACAAGACGAACTCAAAGACGAGCGTTTCGCAAAGCCTTCCTCGTCTCAAACGCCATACAAACCGGTATCTCGTGCGTACCGGCGGTCCAAGGTTGTCGCAGTCCAGCTTTTTTAGGTGATTTCTTTGCGAAGACAGCCCGGTGCGGCTGGACCAGTTGGGAGTCGCTTGCGCGCGCAGCCGTGGGGGAGCTCAGGGGGCTCGCGCCGCACGGGCCACGGCGGTCGTGGAGGGGGGATGGGGGTTATATAAGGACGAGGATGGGGTGGTTAGCCGAGGTGATGCGAGACCTCGGGGGGTCCGCCCGGCTCGCATATTCACGAGGTGAAGACACTGGGGGACCAGTCCCCCAGACCCCCAGTAGCAGGGGCTCCGCCCCTAGAACCCCGTAGTCGGCTCCGAGAGGCTGCCGAAGACGGGATCGTGAGATCTGTAGATGGCTTGGCCCGGCGGGCCGTCCGCAGTAACCCACCGCCGTTGAACCAGTTATGTACCCTAGTCTATACTACACTCTATGCTGTAGTACTGTAGTACTATATAGTACTATAGATATCGTAGCTATTGACAGGGGTTAAATCCGGGGTAGTCTCATATGCAAGGGTCCCTGCAGGAAGAGACACTGAGGGGACTAACAAAGAGGACATGTCTATAGTATCTAGTGGAGCCAAGTAAATGTGGATCACTCCGATTATGGCTTGCTGCCTCGTATCTAGACGTCCAGACTCCATGTGACAGAATGGCTATAGCAGTCGCAACCTCGTGCCATGCGGTGCGTTGGAGATCTTCACAATAGGTAAAATAGACTCATAGTGTACGTATTTTGCCATTTAACTCCAACCTTTATTGTTTTCTATCGTACAACCGTATTCGAACTACAATGGGAGGCGTGCTGAGCTGCTTATCCATCGACCGCGTCACGTCCAAGACGGCCAGTGACGAGCGCCGCGATAGCATACGGCGCAACGCCGAGTACAACCGGCGCCATAGCGTGGTCAGCGAGGGAGACCGCAAGTCCTCGAACGACCGCAGCCACTCCGTAGGCGGCGAGTTCAACTCCCCAAAGCTGCCCGACAAGTTTTCCAAGGAATGATGTATCGCACCAATCTATTCGTTTAGCTCCTTTACCGTATATACCGCAATTACCTGGGGGACCAGTCCCCCAGACCCCCTGTCGGCAGGGGCTCCGCCCCTAGAACCCCGTAGCAATTGAACGGGGGGTTTGGGGGTGGAACCCCCAACTACGGGAGCTCGAGGGCTGGCCCTCGAATACACCCCAAGGCCATTAATGTAACCAGTTGTGTACCGAGGGGGGCCAATCGCACCAATCTATTCGTTTAGCTCCTCTAGCCTTTACCGTATATACCGCAATTACCTGGGGGACCAGTCCCCCAGACCCCCTGTGGGCAGGGGCTCCGCCCCTAGAACCCCGTTGTAAGGGGGTTTGGGGGCTTTGCCCCCAACTACGGGAGCTCGAGGGCTGGCCCTCGAATACACCCCAAGGCCATTAGTGTACTTTTCATTTGGTAGTCGTAGCCCAATCATTTGTCCCGCCTGTGTCGCGGCTTGGAGTCCTGCCATCCGTGGTACTCTTTGCTGTGCTCAATTCGCTTCATCAGCTCGTCCCACTGCTTCTCGGTCAGCTCGTCCCCCGTCTTGAGCTCCTTCTTGACGTCAACCTCCTTCCCCTTCAACACTCTACGACAGATACAATTAGAATAAACCCATTCATTCTACATCTCGCGTACTTACTTGCCAATAACGTTCTTCAAGTCCTCGACCAACGAGTTCTCCTTCTTGGAGTCCCCGCTCAGCAGAACAAACGCAACCGCACCGCCAATCATCAATGGCACGTACTTGGAGCCGGATGGGGCAAAGGAGCTCTTGAGCGGCTCCTGTGGCTCGGGAGTGTATCGCAGGTAGCTCTTGACCTCCCGCACGTTCTCCTTGCCATACTTGGCCTCCGCGTCCGCGGTCTTGACGCTCGGGGGCACAATCACGTCCTGGCCCTTGGTCCAGTCCACCGGAGTCACCAGACCGGTTCGGTCCGTCATCTGCAACGCATCGAGCACTCGCAGCACTTCCGAGGTGTTTCGCCCAGTAGAGGCCGGGTACACCATGAAGAGCCGCACCTTCTTGCTCGGATCAATGATGAACACGTTTCGGATCGTGAAGATGGGGCCCTGCGCAAGGTTCTTGAACCCTTCCTCGTCCACCATGTCGTACAAAAAGGCAATCTTTCGGTCCGCATCGGCAATGATCGGGAAGTCAAACTTCTTGCCCTGGGTCGCCGCCTCCTCAATGTCCTTCACCCACTCGTGGTGGGACTCAATTGGATCGGAACTGAGGCCAATCAGCTTGGTGTTCCGCTTGGCAAACTCGTCCCTGAGCGCCGCAAACGCACCCAACTCGGTGGTGCATACCGGAGTAAAGTCCGCCGGGTGCGAGAACAGAATGGTCCACGAGTCGCCAATAAAGTCGTGGAAATCAATGTTGCCCTCGGTCGTAACCGCCTTGAAATTCGGCGCAACGGACCCAATTCGGATCCGTGGCTGGTTCTCAGCAGCAAAGCTCGAATTGAATCGAACCATGGCCGGAGAGACCCGTCGGGAGGCAAGGCGAGTAGTATATCGAAGCATTTTGGTGGTATTCAAAAGTTAAAACGCGAAAAGTGTCCCTTTGATGGAACTTCTCGGGAGGAGGCTCCCCAGATGATGCAATACTTGCATAATGCAGGTCCCATGTTTACACTTGCTTCGGTAAATGTCAGCATGGAAATTTCAGCCATTTACCCGAGTTCTAGTATTCGTTTGTGTATTGTGGTTGATTTAGGAGATGGCGTCTCGCTGTTGTACTGATAGGAATCAATTGATAGTACGACCTGGTAAGGAATTCTAGTGTCAAATGATTACCTGGTTGTAAATGATTGGTTGGAGTAAAGGTGGGTTTAAGGTGTAGTTCCGTTGGGGTATGGCTTCGGTATTCTCCATAGCCCATAGGTTACGGGATTTACTATTAATTTAATTAATATAAATTTCCCTACGGCCTTGGAGTATAGCTCCGAGTCAGTTGCTATCCTTTATACGTGCGACAAAGAGAAATAGACCAATGTTTTAGAGCTCGTCTTGTATAATAGGACCCTAATAAGACCCTTCAATTCAATATACTATTACTGTATAAGTACCATGCGAGAATTCTGCGTACAATGGTTTAATTCGTAAACGCGGATCAGTCTGTTTAGAATTCTAAAGGCCAATTATCCGACGAATTGTTTGCAACAGAGATTGTTACGCTGTAACTAATGGCGATTTGGTAATAAAGGATTTAATACCAGAGTAATGGTTTAACGGTTGACGTCTCTGCTGCATGTACATGCGGGACAGTGCATTGCACCTTGGTACAGTGTAGTACATTGTGTCTTTGACATTAACATTAACCGGTATTATGTAGTGATATACGTGAGCAGTGGCGGAGTGATTAGCCAACATTGGATATAAATATACAGCTTCGTCGCTCCTCGAAAGGAGAAAACGGGTGCAGAGAGGCGTAAGAATAGGTGGTGGTGCTATTATTTCTCCTTCTTTTCGTTGAGGTAAACTCGGTCGTCGGAGTTGCCCTCGACAACCTGCTTAATCTCCTCCATCTGCTTGGACTGCTTCTTCCAAGTGGACGTGGACATCTTGGTGTTCTTGTCAAACAGTTCCTTATCTGGAGTTCGGTGCGAACCGCCCAATCGGTCCCACAGAGTAGTGTACTGGCCATAGTTGTAGTTAAAGTACAAATGGTGGATCGTGTGGCACGCAGAGCCGTTGATGACCGGGTTGTTGGCCATGTACTCACCGTCGTGGATCATCACAGTCCAGATGGTCACAAACGCAAAGAGCACCAGGTAGGACAGCTTGTGGAGCGGGAAGATGAATGGGAACACATGGTACGGCAGGGACTGAGCATACCCGTCAAATGGGTGGAACGCAAAGGACGCAAAGGGAGTGGGCACGATCCACTTGTGGTGCGGCTTGTGGAGGCGCTTGTACACGCTCGGCCAGTGGAGCCACCGGTGGATGAAGTAGATGCACATATCAGTGAACATAATGTACAGCCCAAACTGGAAGATGAGGTAGAATTGGCCATATTCGACCGGGTTCCAGTACAGCTTGGAGTGGCCCCGCAGCTCAGCAACGAACCACGGCACAGTCATGGCGGTCATTATTGGAATCGCCGAGGTAGCCTGCTTGATCTCTAACACCACCTGGTTCTTGAGCATCTTGGGGTGCTTGAAGTTCTCCTGGTCAAAGACCACGTAGTAACTGAAAATGGCCGTGCTGAAATACACCAAATACGCAAACAGCAGCGTAACACTGAAAATAGAAACTGCCTCCCGGAAAACGTTGTCTCTCAGCAAGGACGAAGCGTACGTGAACTCGGTTGGCGGGAACAGGTAAGGGGCGCCGTAAGCGGTATCGCCCCCGTAGCTCTCAAAGTCAATGATCCCGGCAAATCCCTTAAAAACAGTGGTATTGAGCACCGTAGGAACCTCTACAGGACCGCTGGCCGGTAGGACCTTGGCGTACACCTTGTCCAGCAGGAAATGGTCCGCTACTTCCAGTACGAGATCCATCTTTTCGCTTCCTCGGTCTGTTTAACTTCCGATCTTGTCCTACTTGCTAGTGATGGAAAAGAAAGAATGAATGCACCAATATGTCGTCGAGATGGGCACCCCTTAGTATTTTTATATAAAAAACGGTCTTATTTTTTTTTTTTTCGTTCCCTGAAATTTGAATGTTTTACCCCCTCTGATCTCACTCTCCGATATTCCCGAACTCGTCTATATTTCGTGGGCCCACCCCTGCGGGCTGTGAGCCCGCTGGGCGCTCGTATGTACATACGACAGAGACAGGCTGTTCGCTCGCCGCTTTACGGCGCTTCCACTTCCCTCTCCCCGTCCTCCTCGGAGGGCCATTACGTCTGGTGGTAGGAGGAGGAATGGATTATTATTAGCATCACTCACAACGGCGCCAGGGTCCAATTCTTTTTAAACTCTTCGAGCCAGTGCTAGCAAAGGGGTAGTGCTAAGATCAGCTCATGTTGGGCCTTTTCCCATAGTGCGTGCGCTCGCACAGGGGGTCATCGTTCTCGTCGTTTAACCCCAACACAGAGGTCCGCATGTGGCCACGTTGATCTTATCAATCAGCTCGGTTGCCCCGGTCCGAATCAGCGGGTGTCCTTCGGGTACCCTTTCGGTACACGCTTTGTAAATTAGTACACGTACGCGGTATATATTGCATCGCGTTTCGTACACGTATTATTAATTACTTGGTGGCCTGGGCCCTTGGGTGCTCCCTGTTGTTACTGAGTGTATTTGTGGTTCAACAGGGCTATGCTGTAGTGCTGCGGGATGGGAATGTCGAACCACTTTTCTAATAGCAGTAGGATATTTTGTTTTGTGGAGCTTTATGGGGCGACATTTCAATGGCTTGGTTTATGATGTATCACGACGTGGAAGGGGTGTAGTGGAGGTGTCCAATGTACTGGTAGCATGATGTTTGCTTGTCCGTACTTAGACTGCTGGGGTCATTGGTACATTACATGAAGAGGCGTACAACGATGCGAGTTAAACGATGAGATGCGTGGCTTATTTAAGGGGAGACTTGGCATCTACGTTTGACCCTGGGCATGTTTGCTAGTAAGCGAGCAGCCACTTACAATAGCTTACTAATGTAACGGGGGACTGATTCACTAAACGATTGGTACTACGTAAACCACCACTACTGGTACGTTAAGTAGAATATAGGTTCTACGAACCTTCTCTGAATAGGTTTGTTACAAGTGCTGTTTATTGGAACCATTTCTATTAGTGGTGCACAAATGATTATGATCCGGTACAGTATACAATGAACATACTGGTTACATTGATACTGTAGTCGGAATTTTGGTATTAATTATAGTACATCTGGTTTATTTTTGACAGTAAATACGTATAAGAACTGTCTAACCTTTTTGTAGCCGTTTTGCTAAGTTCCACTCTGTGATGAGGATTCGTGTGGGGTATGGAGTACAAGCGGGTGTTCGCGTCGATCTTCTGTAGAGACAGTCGCTGAACGTGACTGGCTGCAAAAGTGGGCTTTTGAAGCATACACAGTACATATGAAGGATGATACTTTAAAATCCGAGACTCATCTTGCATGTACTATCAGTCTGGAAATAGTTCATATAGGAGCTTAAGTATCAGACGCTTCCGTTATTATGGTGGGCTATCCCCACATCAAATAAACGCGGCAGAAGCTACAATAGTCCTCCTTGTAGTGTAACAGTAGCAGTTTAACCGTAACCGTATTAGTGGTTGTTTGATATAAAAATCCATTGATTCACTACGCCACTAAGCCACTCTCAAAGCTGTTCGCTACGTTGCGCGGAAATATCATGTCAAATCTTGGAAATACCTACCAACTCATAATATAAAATAATGCACTTGGCTATCAAGATTATCACTCTCTGGGCTTTTATAACTCGTGTAGTTGCTCTTGGAGTGTATATAGGTGGAGCATCTAGCCCGTTTAGTAGTGGGGATACTTCTTCTAATGGTTTAAAGCCGGCACATATCACCACAGCAAGTTTGGTGCACTTCTTCAATTCTTCTTCCTGGGACACTGCAACAGTTTACAGGTACTCTTACAATGCATCAGTAAATAATACCTCATACCGGATCTCTTGCTTTTGCCCTGGACTTGGTTCTAAAGCATCTCATGACAACTGCGCGTGTGACAAGCCGAAAAGCGACTTGGAGAACTACCTATCCAATTTTGAGCATCTTTTTGATTCTTATCCAAAATCGAGATACGTCATGTTTCACTGCTCTTTGACTGCGCGCAAAATCTTGATTAATGGTACCTACAACCATTCTGATAAAAAGGTCGATATCTCCACGGAGAATAAGGGAAACGACAACAATAGTGCGGATTCCCTTCACTGGAGCAACCTGGTTCTTGGATCCGTCATCCTTGTCTCCTGTCTATTGTTCTAGTCAATTGCGGGCATGAGCTCTTCGTATTCGTGCAACACCATAGTTCATTTGCAGCCTCAAACTCTGATGACCAGAAGCTGCTACGTACTTTATCTTCTTCATGTACTATAAACCACTGTCTTGCGATCATCCGCCTTGGCTGAATACAGGCACATTACAGCACAAGATACCACGCGGCTAAGGTATTAAACATGCATGGATCGCTGATACGGACGCAACTCAAACAATGTTTCAGGAATAGTTTAAAAGACTCTGTAAATGTGTCTTTTATGTGGCTAAATATTAATCATACTGGTACATGTGTACTGTAGCCTAAATATGTGGTAAATATTGTAGTATATCATCATAGGTCACTCAATCGCAGTACATAGCACGTACCATACTATTTAGATGACAGGAATGGTCAGCTTCACCCCTCAACTTTCCTCACGATGCTCAAAAACATATTTCTCCTGGTGTCTATAATGGCGAACACCTGTACTGCACAGTGGTTGGCTTATATCGGCGGTGCAAATACAGAATTCTTTACTGGGTCTACAACAAATAATGGAATCCAGCCTAGTTATATCACAACCGATGGAATCCCATATTTTAATAAGACACAGTGGAGAACTTCAAATCTCTTCAGATACTCATACAATCACTCAGTCGATGACACTTCGTACGAGGTTCAGTGCTTTTGTACAGGAATTGGATACTATAATACGAACAGCTCCGGTGGAAACTGCAATTGTGACAAGCCAGAGAATTGTCTGAATAATTATCTCTCCAACTTTGAAAAGTTATTTTCGTCATACCCGGACACCAGGTATGTTGTTTTCAAAGATTCTTCACCAGTCAAGATCTTGATCAATGGAAGCTATGACCCAAAAGATGAACTGATCGATATCAGTAATGGTAATGATGACGGTGATGGTAATGGAGCTATAACTCTTAGTTGCAGCAGCTTCGCTATATGGCTCGCTGTACTAGCCGCCGTATGTATGTAGCTACTTAAAATATTGCATCAAGTACCGGTGGTAAAATGTATAATTTGGTTAACTGATATTTTTCGTTAGAAACAGAGCCGACAAATCTGCCTGTAAAAAACAAGAGTTGTTTGAGCCGTTAATAGAGCACATGATTATTGACTGATCTGCAAATGTCAATCCATGCATCGATGGTATATTTGTAAATGTGGCTAAATATCAATCAAAATTATGTGACACGCGATTCCTGTATGAATGACATGCAAAACAACTGGTGATGTACCACAGTCGACTTTTATCGGCATATAGGCCGGGTTATGTAGCTACAAGTATTGGGAAATTGGTTGATTTATAATTCGGATGTCTCCCCAAGATATGATAATTTCCAAGTTTCCAAATGCTCTTAGCTTTCCCCTTACTCTTATTCTTGACGGTTTGCAGTGCTTTTGACGTCTATGTAGGTGGAGCAATATTTCCATTTATCACTGGTGAGAACTCTACCAATGGAATAAAGCCGTTTCCTGTTAATACTTCAGACTTGTCCCAGTACTTTCGCCCAAGGGACTGGAGTACTATTAGCGTCCAAGCATATACATACAATGAATCAATTGACTCCACCACGTATGAGGTAGCATGCTTTTGTTCCGGTGTTGGCCATTATGACCTGAATAACTTTACAGGCAACTGCGTCTGTGACAAACCAAAAAGTCATCTCGACAATTACTTGACCAATTTTGAGGATTTTTTTTCCTCTCTTCCAAAGTCAAGGTATGTTGTCATTAAGCATCATTCGACTGTTAAGCTCATGATCAACGGCAGTTACGAGCCATCAGATTCCAAAGTTGATATCAGCAAGGGAGATAACAACGATAACGGTGCTCATATCTTGGACTGGAGCCTTAATTTGGTTGTTCTTAGTCTTTTAGTTTTTATTATGCTGATTTGATCATATCACCAGTACAAGGCAGCATTACAAATCTTTGATTAACATAACTAAGATAATTTTAGTGCTTCACTGTTTCAGTCGTTCAGAACTACATAGTTGTTTCGAGGGAATGTAAGGAAGAGATGACCGCACGACAATACCGTTACAATATTTTCCCACTCGCTGTAACAATATTCGCTGGGTATCATATGATATAAATATGCTATACTTTTAGGGTAGCTCATCACACAACTGTGTCAAGAAACAACATAAGCCTTAGGCAGCGGAAGAGCTGTTGCGTGTCCGCCTTCTGCCAGGATGCCGATCAGGGCCGCGCGGCTGAGGCATCATGAGCAGGTTAATGCCATATACATGGCTTGGATTCCATTTGGACAGACTAATTTCTGGTCGTGCATGTAGTATTGGTGCTATCATTCTTGCTAATCTCTAGTTCCATGGCATGTGTTTATATCGGTGGTAGAACTAAAGAGTTTGGCGCTGAAAATGATTCTCCAAGTGGGTTGATACCAGAAAGTCTGGACCTCACTTGGATGACTATTTCAATTGGACGGCTAGCAGCACATATGTATACAGCTACGAAGCTGAAGAGTGTCCTTCGTTATACAATGTTTCCTGCTATTGTGGAGCTAACACTTATTACTACTCTTCTGATGGGCGTACATGCAACGGCCTTGAGTCTGGTCTTATCAAGTATCTAGGAAGATTTGAAGAGTTATTTAAGGGCCATATCCATCCACGCGGTTTAAGGGGAACGAGAACAGGCCAGTGATATATAGTGTGCGTCGAAGGTACCTCGGACCCAAGTGATAAAAGGTCGAAGACAAGTTCAAGGGCAATGTGATATCAGGTCCTATTTACTGGTATAACATTATCTAAATTTCGACAGCACTGATGATACCACTACTCTTCCAGTTGTACCTATACTTTTTAACTGCTACTTCCTCACGACTTGATCCATTTCTGTTTCAGTCAACATACCATATTACCATACCGGTATAAATTCAAAAATAAATTCACAAATAAATTCAAATAAATTATTTGATAATGCTACCAAAAGAAAACTAGTACCCTAAAACATCCCATTATATCACCCGTCTAATTTTGCTTGGGTGGCGGTGAAGGCGATTGTTGTTGTAGACTTAGTGGGACTGGCGAGCTTGACATAGATCCACTTGCCCTTTCCTCGTCGCCAAGTTGAGAGACTTGTCTAATGTGCCCAGATTGAATATCAATGAGTGAGAGACGTTGCGAAGAACCAGTAGAATACCGCTTACCAATCGGCTCTTCTTCGTCATCGTCATCGTCGTCATCAAATTTCTCTAGCTCGTCATCGATAAGCCCATCAACAAGAGGAATCTTGTCGGGTGGGAATCGAACACCCATAACATCTTCTACCTTTTCTCGCAGCTGCCGTTTGGTCATATTCTCAAAATCAGCCGTTGTGAGAACCTGGCGAATAGTCTCACTAATTTGCACATCACGCGATTCATCATACAGCTCGGCATGGAGACCCTCACTTGGCATGTAATTAGCAGAAGGCGCCATAGACATTCGAGAGGGCATAGTCGACATTGGATGAGCCATTGATAGCCGCGACTGGGAATACTGTGTTCCACCACCAAGCAGAGACCCTCGACTTGCGTTAATTGGCGTATCCATAGTGAAAGTGCTATATGGACGAGTCCGTGCTTCGGAATAAACTGACTGGCCACCGTCCATTCGAGACATCTGATCAACATCATAAAGAGTTCGTCGTCGATCCCCAGGACCAAACTCCTGCATATCGTAGCCAAGCTCGCCGTCCTCGTATACCTGAGTAACAAGCTTGCCCTTTCGATCATCAAAGATAATGCTTCTCTCAGCTCCTCGCAGTCCATTTCGAATCGCATACGATCTCCAAGTTTCCATTTCAACACTGGATGGATCAAACCCTTCGTCATCAACCGAAACAAGTTGTTTCCCACCCTTCTCGCCAACGACAATACGGGTATTACCCCAACTGAAGTTGTCCATGTTCCAGAATGAGTAGATTGGAAGTAGGAATGAATGAATAGGGTAGGCCGCGATATAAATTATCATCCATCCAATGTGCTGCCATTGTCGCCGCAAAATGAACACAAGAGCTTGGAGACCATAAACAGCAGCAATCAGAATAATGGAAATAAGTGGCAATGCACCATCATGCGCCGCAATCTTGTAAATAAGATAGCCAAGATACACCACAACAGATGGCAGCATAATCGTACCAACAAGATCAATGAACACAACTCCTCGCATGCCGAAGCAGCAGAAACCACACATATTATTCAGCCGCAAGAGTTCCATAAGATTATGGACGGTGGAATTGATCCATCGTCGTCTCTGCGAGAGCAGAACATTGAATTCTTCAGGCACAGCAGTTTGGGCACAAGCATCCGCAACAAACGTGAGTTTCATCTTCGGGAAATTCTTCGTAATCAATGTCGTTAGATATCGATCCTCACCAAGCGAAAAAAGATTCTTCTTGTGGAGGGTATCAACATTGCAGACAGAGTAATCTTTGATAACCTCATTGGAAATAATCAATGGCTTGGATTTTTTAGCCGTTCTCAACCGATAAAGCGAGAAACAGCCAGGCAAACACGTAACGGTTCCGAATAGTGATTCGAATGCCTTCGTCAAATGATGGGAAATGAAATATTCATAGACCTGTATCATAGTCGCCCAAGACTTCTCCTCGTTTGCCAAAGACGTTTCACCACAAGTACCCGCAATCTTTGCATCATTCGTACAAACCGCAACCAATCGAGTCAGGGCATCTTCCGACACAGAGGTATCAGCATCGACCATGAATATGTATTCATACAACTCTGGATCAACGCCAATGATGTTATTCATATGGTGGAAGATTTCCAGCTCAAGGGGGGACATTTGAGACTGATAGTGAACATGGTTGAAGAAATTCATGAGCAAAATCTGGGAGTCTCGCTTGCCTCGGTTACCTGGTCTGCGCGTCTCATTCGGTCGACCAACCTTTACCACAACAATATATGGAACAAGGTTGCCTTCATGCTCATACAGGCCCGAGTAGACTTTACCATAGTTGAGGTGATTGGATCCTTCACCAATAGCCAAATATGCCTTAGCAGGAGGATCAACCTTATCATCCACACCAAACAAGTCAAGTACAATTCTTGGAGTTGGCCGGTCATTACCACTGCCAACAATCATACCATCGCAAATAACAAACAAAAGTTTCTGTTTGTTAGGATATTTCAAAGACGTCAACGAGTCAATGGCTAATCGCAAGTCATCTTCTGATTCGGTATAAGCGGGAATCTGGCAAACAACAAATTTGTTTTGAGGCGATGGGTTCTTCTTACCACCAAAACGCAAGGAGGCCAGGAACTTGATAACCGTCACCGACGTCAAAACACCAGCCATAGCTAAAAGAATATAATTGGCTGTCTGGCATCGTGCAGAATTTCTGAAATCAACATCTCCTGCGTCAAATGCATTCTTTAGACACTCCAGAGTATTAGCGCGCAGAGTAGGATCGATATCTGGGCCATAGAACTCTTCTGTAATATCTTCGCCATTGTTATTCTGGAATAGTTCCACAATCTTGTCGTCGAAGAAGTTCCATTTCTTGAAATATGCACTCGTGGTAGGGTCTTTGTTCTCAATCGTATCCATGTATGAAGAAATATCATAAACACGGTCATCAATGATAGCCCAATAGAGATTATCATTGTCCTTCGGTCCCTTTTTCACATCACCCTTTGAGGTCACAACCCGCCCCTTATAATATTGCTTGATCTTCGGCTGATAAACGCTCTTGTACCAATTCTCCTTGTAGAGTGCCGAAGTAACATATCTACTCCGATTTCCTGAGGTGTGATCCGCTATTATGTTTGGATACTTAGTAGTATTCAAATCAAGCGCAACGGCGAAGTCAGTAACCAATCCAGGACAAGCAACATAAAGCGGTGGTGGGAAGTAGCCTGTTAAATCCTCACCGGCAAACTCAAGCATTCTATCAGACGTAGTCTTGATGTCCGTATCTGAATGCTGTTGTCTATAAAACTTGGTAATGTCGTAAACACTTCCATGGATTGCCACATAGAAGTCGTCTTCACCTTGATGTGTGCTAACCTGTTTCAAATTCCACACTTTGTCATAGTCAGGACATATAAATTTTCCGAGGAAAATCATGTAGAAGATGATGGCTGCATTGATGAGAGTGATGAGGAAGCAAATAACAAGCTTTTCTCGCCAAGCCATACGAATTTCAGACCGCTTCATACCCATAATGTAACGCAAAAACGGACTAGGGATCCACCATGTGAGGAGCCACACAAACCATACCCACACTTTTCTCTCCCTGTCCATCTCAACAACTTCGACAGTGGCATTCCGTTGACCACCATTGAGTTCGACATCATTCTTGAACTTCTGCATCATGTCTTCGTTAAATGGGTTGTCATCTTCCTCATCACTATCGTTGTAGATGTTTCCATGTTCGTTACTGCCAGGTGGGACCATCTGCTTGTCATTGGAATATGGATTGTTATTAGCTGCCAGTGTTATTCCAGACATGGATTGGTTAGGTACACCACCAGCCATAGAAGCAGCACCTACAGCGCCAGCGGCAACGGCCCCTGTAGTAGCGATCGACGGCGGACTGCCGTGTACGCCATGATTTTGTGGTTGGCCCTGGTAATCGCCCAGAAGACGATTGGATTGACCATCAAATGGACTACCATACTCTTCAACAGGGTACTGTACGGAATCATAGTCCGTCTGCGGATGAGCTGGTACTGTACCAGCCATCATAGGCATGACATTAGGCGCAAACTGGTCCATTTGCGGCTCGTCCATTGCCTGTAGGGCATACTCAAGCTCGTGCCAAACATGTTCAGCTAGCCAAACACGAGACGACCCGCAAAAGAACTCCTGTGGAGCCCAGTTCCGTTCACTCCGTGCCCAGGCTTCCAATTCATAGAAGCCGACATTTGGAGGCAGGGCGGGGCTGAACCGCTCCAAAAATTCTTCGAGCCCAAAATCAGCCGTGAAGTCGATCAGTCGTCGCTTCGTTGCCCACTCAGTGACGAAGTATTCTCGGATTTGAGACGATACGAGGGATGAGGACCACACATCTCTGGCCTGATCTTCCGCCGTAGCACAACCAGCGAGGTTCAATACATTCCAGATACGACTGCTGGCGGCAAGATCTTCGATGGAGAACTGCCCAGCCGGGCTGAGTTCGGTAGGCTCTCTGATCTTAGCCAAATATGACACATCGGCATCGAGGTGGCCCCGGAAATTTGGAATGAAGCTGTCGAAAATCTTAGAGGTCGGCCGAGCGGTACCGAGCGTCATGGAGCCAGACCCTGTAGAAAAGGTCGACATTGTCCTGAGAGCACGCGTGACATTTGAAGGGGATTTAGGTAGTGCAATTCCATCTTCCCGCAACTCATTATTAATACCAGTTGAGTTGTCGAACACGTTCTTAAGAATAGTTGACTTTGAATTGGATGAGCATTCGACAACCGTGACGACCGCAATAACCTCGTTGGGGTCGTCCTCTATCTCAGAGATACCATCCTCATCCTTCTTATTCATGCTGTCGTGGGTCTTGAGATCATATGCAGAGAGGAAATGGTTGAGCTCAGCTACCACATTTTCAACCAAACAGGTGTAGGCCGAAGTAATGAGCTGTTCTACAGAATTGGTCTTGAGCAGATTTGGGTCGATACCCAACAATGCACATCCTTCCTCCTGGTCGTCCTGGCTAGACTCGTTGCCAAGCAGCAAGATACCCGAGAGGGTTGCCAGAAGACCACGCAGAGCACTGCCTTTAATACCGCATTGCCGCAGACCGTCACTCCAGTCCTTGGCGAGAGCATAATCGTCGGAGAAGGTGACCCATTCAGGGAGGCTGTATGTGCCTGATCGCTTGAGCAAATCGTATTGATCGGGTTGCTTGAGGGAAAGATGTTCCGCCCTGTCCGATTCAGCCAACAACAAGTGGTAAAACACGTCAAATACTCGATTCCCAGCCACATTAGGCAGACGAAGCAGCTGGTCGAGCGAGGTGAACGGCTCATCTGGAAGAGAAATACGCGAAGAGACCACGTCTCCCTTAGTATTGAGAGAGAAGCATACAGACACGCCATTGTGGAATCGAGTCGAGATATTTTGCGGGGTCAATGCAGTGAGAAAGGGGGTCAGTACATTCAGAGCCTGTCCAATAGCTGGATTGGAGTTTGGGAATGCAGAGACAGCGGAAAAGAAGACAGTAGTTGATGCGGCATGAGTGGGACTATAATTGTTAGCATGTTCGATCCTCTCTACGCTCCCGTGTGACTTACGTGATAAGCAGCGCTTGATCCTCAGCTCGTTTGTAGGCATGTTCCCAAACGGTAGAGATAAATGCCTCCTCAATGTTTGGCCCAAGGTAGAGAACCGAAGTGGAGTCGATTCTCAATGCACGGTATTGGGTGTTGGTGAACGTCTGGTGCAGCGTCGAGATCAACGCAGAGGTTGATATCTGCAGCGGAGCGTTCGATAGTGGTGGAATGTCCATCCTAGATACCGGATACTAAGGCGTGTTAGCATAGATCAGGCGGCTGCTAGCTACTCTCCCTGTCCACTTACCAATCAAAAAGATGCGTGATTCCACAAACGAATGCACAAAAGGCAAAAGCCTTCTACGTTATAATAATCGACCTGTAGTAGTAGCGTACACTCTACTAATATAAAAGCAAGTAAATGAACTTCAGTTCAAACGCAAGAGTAGGTTGGGAATCGTGGTAGACTGGAAAAAAAGGAGAAAACTTGTCTAGATCTCGTAAACTTTCGATTCCCCGTACCCAAGTAAGGAGCAGAAGTGCGAGTGTACTAAAAAAAAGTACAAACCGCAGGTTTCTTAGGAAAGAGGGAATTAAAAAGGACGCAGAAAATTCAAATGCGGAATGAGAGCTACTATCTTTGAACGAACGAACGATCACACACGCATGCACAGACGTACTCGGCAATGGAAGAGCGAAGAGAAAGTGGTGTTCTTTTTTAGAAGCAGCCAAAATGCAGTGGATGAGCCTGGGGCAGCTGGTTTAGGTTGGGTACCCTTTCCGCTCGTACTGGAGCCGGGTAACTGTAGCTACAACTGAAAAATATCTTACGTGGTGTTGGTGCTTGTTTACTTTTAACCGATTTAAGGGGCGGCGGCTACAGGACATGCACTGTACATCCCTGGCTGGTATTCAGCACCCTTTCACAAGGATAAACAGTGCTCTGGCCACCCTACAAACTAGTTGTTTGCCCCAAACAATGTACATGTAGCACCGCCCTTCTCATTTTTGGCGCTTTGATCAACGACTGTGCGTACTTAACTCGGGAATCCTTTTGGAATGGAGTGACCTTGTGTAGGCCTGCACGCTTATATTTAGGTTTGAAACTTTACCGCGAGAATGTAAAACATTTGTAACACAAATGTACTGGTATCAGGTGCTCAGAAGTACGCTGGTAAAGGACCCTTAATAGCCATGGTATCCGTTATACAGGACAACAGTGCGTACCAATGATATGGGGAACGAGTAATCAGGGGCGTTAAAGGGGGATTTGCGTGAGATCAAATTAGAATCATCCCCAGGCACCATTCCAGGAGTATCTATATTAATTAAGGCAAGTTTGCACGTGTGGTGCACTACACAATGCAACCCTGAGCACAGTTGAGCTGATTTGGCGCCCAGAGCTGCCGTCTACTTCCGCAGAACAACGGCGGTACAATACCATGTACGATCGATACCGCCACCCGTATTACAAACAGTTCTTTCCCCATATACGGGGTTTACCAAAGAAATGAAGCCGGCAAGATCTCAAGGGCCTGCATGCAGCCAGTACAAAAGAATGTGTTGGTGCATGCGTAACTGCAAGCACGATATGGTGCCGATCGCCCTTATTCCTGGTCTATTTTTGCAAACGCGTAACTGACGCGCGCGCTCCGATGGCGTACATCCTAGTCCAATTAGATTTAGTCTAAGGGGGGGAAAGGCGCTAAATTTAGTGGTGTGTTGTTTTTTTTGTTTTTTTCCCGACAGAGGCATGTTTTAGATCTCATGTTTAAACATCAAAGCGACAGTCTGGCCGCCCGCCTCCCCCCTATACCGAAGACTCTTGACCGAAATAGATTGAAAGCTTCTTTTGGTCATTTGGCAGTCTAAACATTCGGGTGCTTCAGATAGACTTTTGCCACTCAAGGACAAGGTTTTCCTAGAAGGATCCAGAGCTAACAGTTGGAAAAGGTAACTAGTCAATTTCCGCGAGTTTTCGTGGGGATTCGGATTTCCAGGGAATCTTTTTTCGCCGCACTGTAGCAGCATACGCTAGAGCTGCATCACTCGGTTTTTTCGCGCAGGACCTCTCTCTTTCTCCTAAATTTACCTTCATCTGAACGACCTATTAGTTATATTTGGTTTCTCTATACTCCAACTTTTCCTTCGTTTGCTATCGTTTGTTCTATCGTTGAATTTCCTGTATCGTGCTCCACGTAGCACATTGATTTGGACAACACTTTAGTTGTAAACAACATACTGGGTAAGTGTTAGCATCCCAGTGGGTGTAGAAATACTAACGAGTAAAGTTTCACTTGACTAGCATTTTAGTTTTATCTCCTTGCCATTCAACCTTTTTCACTTCGACTACTGATACTTGATATACATATCACCTGCGAAAGGAAGTTGGTTAGCTATGCCCCCACAATCTCTGGCAATGGACCTCAGCGTCCTGCCAGCGAATTCGCTAACGGACCATGCGCTCACTTCGCATATTGCCTCGCGATACCACCAGGGTCTTCCTTTTGTTAGCATCTCCTCCGCCACTCTGATTGCGCTTAATACCTTTCAGCCATTTGACATCAACCAGGATCAAACGTTCAAGGATCTCGCTGCCCGTGTTTACAATCGATTGAGTAAGCGAGGAGAGTCCCAAGTGGTTCTCTTCATGGGCGAGTGCGGAGCTGGCAAAACTGAATTTAGAGATTCTACGGTTTCCCACCTTCTCAGTAAGTCACCTCTCTTCAAGCTCCAACACGTGGAATACTAACTTGACTATAGCCCTAAGCAATAACCCGCTGTCAACTAAGATCAACCATGCAGATTTCGTTTTTTCTGCATTCACGACAACCAAAACTGTGTCTTCTCTCTCCACTTCCCGGGCTGGCAACATGATTGAATTCCAGTACTCGGCAGACACGACTCTAATTGGCGCATCCATCCTTGACTATCGACTTGAACGAGCGCGGATTACTAAGGTACCAACGGCTGAACGTAACTATCATGTGTTCTACTACCTTGTGGCAGGTACATCAGAGTCCGAGCGGGAGCACCTGGCACTCACTGAGGTCGCCAGTTCGCGTTACCGATACCTGGGCCACCATACCCAGCTGAGAGTAGGCATTGATGACAAGCAGCGGTTCAAGCAGCTTAAGACGGCCCTCAAACACTTGGAGTTCTCGCGAGCGGATATTGCCAATATTTGCCAAATTCTCGCTGCCATTCTCCACATTGGCCAGCTGTCTTTCCGTTCCACGGGTGCAGACGGCACAAACTCTAACGCCATTGAGGTAACTAACACTGACATTCTTTCTTGCATCGCCTCATTCCTTGGTGTTAGGGCTGATGTGCTGGAGACTACCTTGTCGTACAAAACAGTAACTATTGGCAAGGATCGAGTTACTCTCGTCCTAGATCAAAAGGGAGCCCGTGAGAATGCAGATGAGCTCGCTCGAGCTCTATATACCCTGTTATTTGCATGGATTATGGAGAAGATCAACTCAAGACTGTCCCAGGCTCGGTCCAACTGGACGGAAGAGATGGACTCCCTTGTAGACAGTACTATTAAGGTTGTTGATTTCCCGGGCTTCACCATCTCGTCGGCTGTGCCAACTCTCGATAAACTGTTGCACAACTCGGCCAATGAGCTGCTCTACCATTTCATGCTCGACACCTACTTTGAAAAGCCACTTGACAAGTTCAGTTCGGAAGAGGTTGTTATCCCGTCAACTGAGTATTTCGACAATAAGGATACTGTACGAACGCTGTTCAGGCCGTCTCAGGGTCTTCTAGCTGTTCTGGACGACTATTCACGAAGAAACAAGGAAGAATCTCAAGTTATTTCTCTGCTTCAGAAACGATTCGACAAGAATCCAGTCATTGATTGCACTCCATCACGGCGAAGCTTTTCCATTAAACATTTTGCTGGAGAAGTGGAGTACTCAACTGAGGGTTTGCTTAGCTCGAATGCTGAGAGCATTTCAGGTGACATTATTTCTCTCTTCACATCATCCTCTTCCTCAGATTTCCTGAAGGCTGTATTCTCCTCTTCTGCTGTGGTCGACTCTACCTTTGGGAACCAGAATACTGTGGTACAGGCGCATCTGTCTTCCAAGCCTTTGCGACAGCCTTCTGTAGCTCGGCGGCCTAATGCCCCTGCAAAGAAGAAGCGAGGCTCTTCACGACGAGACGCGTCTGGCCAGTTCCTTTATGCTGTTGACAGTTTGATTGATTCATTTGAAGGCGCCAATCCATACTTCGTGATCTGTCTCAAGCCAAACGACCATCGATTAACTTCATCGTTTGATGCTCGTTGTGTGCGTCAACAGATCAAGGCATTTGGTATTCCTGAGATTGCTCGGCGGGTTAAGAATAATGACTTCTCTATGTTCTTGCCTTTCAATGAGTTCCTCACTCTGGCAAACTCTGACATTAACAGTGAACAGAACACGGCTATTGGGGACTTGCCTGAGCGAGATCAAGTCATTAACATTGTGTCTACCAAGCCGTGGCCAGAGCGAGATGCGCGAATTGGTCTCACTGGCATATTTCTTTCTGAAAATGCTTGGCTCCAGCTCTCTGATCCCAAGATGTCCTTTGCGGAGAATGCTCAACAGAAGTACTTGACTGCTGGTGAAGAACCGTACAATCAGCAATACGCTGAGAATGAAGGGTTTTACTTTGATCCTGAAACTAAATCTCTTGGTGCGGCGACCATGGGTGATATGTTCCGCTTTGCGGATTCTAAGTCTGTTAATCGTGACCAGTATATTCATACTAAGGAGATTGGCGACGATGAGCAGGACCAGATTGACGAAGTTCCCATCTCTGGTTCAGATCAGAGATCGGAAGAGC
>JAKTQL010002472.1:0-18612 GCA_030558815.1 Blastobotrys malaysiensis
CGCGTTGCGAAGTTGAAAAATGTCCGAAAGGGTTAAAGTGGTGAGCCACGCGTGCGCAGTGGTACGCGTCGGTTTCGCGTAAATTGGCCCCCACACCGCCGACATGAGGCTCAGAATATTACAACTACATCACTGCGTGGATGAACTTTGGATTGTTAATTTAATTGTTATATTGATATTTGATCTACATGGGCAGTTATTGAGACGGTAGTCCTTCAGTTTGTTCATTGCCAACGCACCTATTTGAAGTACCTGTATAGTCATTACAACTTACGGTGACCTCATATAGTTATCCTCATAATAAGTACTTCATTTCAGGCTACACGGTAGGTCAGACCCATAATTGTGCCCTTTCAGTACTTTGTACGCCTCGGAGAATAGTAAACTTAGTAGCTACCGAGCCATGGCAGTACGTCTAGATGTTACTGCATAAATTATAGATAAATAGATTAAATAATAATATAGCTTTAGTCGATAGTCACTATATATTTAGAATTACATGTATAATCCTCTCAGATAGCTTGGCCACTATATCGTACAGTAATTTGAGTACCGGATCGGATTATTTCAGTCCGCCTTTTTATCATGAAAAATTACCACTGATTTGATCTCTACATTATCAAAGATTAATGAGCTTATACACAGAGGCGGCCGAGTTTCTAAACATAGAAAACAAATCTGGGTCGTTAAGGTCCATTATTTACAATGCATATGAGAAGAATAAAAAACTAAAGTCGGACCCACGGCAGATCGTCGTGCTTGTATCCGAGACGATCAAGTACAAGATGCTGCTGAGCGAGGTGATAAAAGCGTCGGGCATTCTCAAGGCTGAGAAGAGACTAACCAAACCAATTGCATTGCTCATGGTACATGACCTGTTGCTTTCCAAATCTGGTCGGATTAATTGCGGTAAGAATCCTGCCAAAGATGCGGTGCTCCGACACAAGACGCGACTCAAGGCTGAGCTGGTTAAATACAAGGTCAAGCACAAGACTGCCAGCAACGAAACTTTTGCCAAAGAAAACGACGAATCCCCTGTTAGATGGATCAGAATCAATCCCATCAATACCGACGCAACTGAGCTTACTCAGCTCATTCCTAATATTGTATCAGTAGGCTCGATTGGCGAGATAACCCAAGGATCGTATTACAAGGATGTCCATGTCAAGAATCTTTATGGAGTCCATCCAGCACAGCCAATCACGTCCTCTAATGCATACAAACAGGGTCAGATAATCATTCAGGACCGAGCATCATGCTTCCCGGCAGAAATCTTGAGCCCCAAACCCGGAGATGTTCTTATCGATGCCTGTTCTGCTCCTGGAAACAAAACCACTCATCTGGCTGCACACGTCTTGGGCCAGCAAAACTCGATTACAGCATTCGAGCGTGATCCAAAGAGAGGCGAGATTCTCAAGAAGATGGTGAGAATTGCCGGCGCAGCAAAATGCGTCTCTGTCAAAGTCCAAGATTTCACTCAGTCTGATCCCGAGGAATTTGCCAATGTCACAGGATTTGTAGTTGACCCATCGTGTTCTGGTTCCGGAATTTTCGGGAGAGGATTTGAGGAAGAAAAGAACGACCAAGCAGACCGGTACCGTTTGCACAAACTTGCAGAGTTCCAATACCGTATCGTATCTCATGCTATGAGCTTTCCGAGCGCAAAGACTGTCGTATATTCCACTTGCTCCATTCATGCTGAAGAGAATGAGCAAGTAGTTAAGAAGCTACTGGCGTCTAATCCTCAATGGAAGTTGAGAACCCGTGATGGAGTTCTTCCGAAATGGCACCGACGAGGGCTCCCAGAGGAGTTTGCTGGTATGGCAAACGCTGAACAGCTCGCTGAGGGCTGTGTCAGAGCGCTTCCTAAGGTCGACGGAGGCATTGGCTTTTTCGCTGCTTGCTTTGACAAAACCGACGAACCACAGCCGGAGGGAGGTCGAGCGGAAAGTTCGGACGAAAGCGAGTATGAAGAATGGAGCGGGTTCTAACCGACCAAACACGATCCGCAATCTCCCCCATAGAACAGACATAATCCATTCCAGAATATAATCGCTTATCCACATTTGAGTTCCAAGTAGGTTAGGTTTTTGTACATGACTCCCCGACGACATATACTGCACTCTCCTTTGCTATCTGTCGCATGAGATGTAGATGACAATGCTCTAAAGACGCAGTCGCTGCAATACAAGTGTCCACAGGGAGTCACGACAATTTTTTCTGCCTCATCCATACAAACTGGACAGTTGAATGTGTTGAGGCGCTTTCTTTCTTTGAGTCCTTCCGGTTGTGATGCCTTGAGACTCTCCTCGGTCAAGTCTTCGACAACGACATTCTTTTGCTTGGCCTTGCTCGACACCTCAATGACATCATCATCATCTCGATCCTCGTCTTCGTCAGCTTCCTCTTCTGATGATTCAATCGTAACAAATTCAGGTGTTTGTGCCGAATCAAAGTCCTCTATGGCATTGTCGAGTGCTTCATCCAGCTCGCGGCTGTCTCTGCTTCTTTGTTGCTCCATTAGACTGGCCAGCAGTTCTTCTAATGGAGTAGGGAAGACATCATCGTCGTCACTTTGGTAACTATTGTAGCTTGGGTTATACGATTCGTCAAAGCTCTCATCCTCGGCTTCTGCTAGCTGGCTTAACGAGACTCCACCCTCATCGGGGTTTAGTTCTCGTGTGACATCGCTGTCAGATGAACTGATATCGCTGAAGTTTTGTTGTTCGAGCTCCTCAGCGGGTGGCGGAGGCGTGTTCCTAGCATAGACGACCCGGGCATTGGCGGGCATCGGAATCGGTGTTTGATCTCTCACCGCCGGGGCAGGTCTTCGCTGCTCGAATATGCGCCTAACATTAGGTCCGGCGGTACGGGGGCGTTGGCTACCTCCCCTGCCGTCGTTTACGGCGGGTCTCTTTATACGAGCCATCTCATTCGCGGGTTACCAAGTGTCGCCGCAAAGATTTGGCGATTCCAACCCGTGTGGCGCTGGTCACGTGAACTACTTAACTAGACTGGTTAATCCGCCAAAGAACGAAATAGTGTAGAAATGGTCCTGTCAGCTAATACGATCTAGTATGGATATCGACCTTGAATGTCAAATACAGCTGTTCAAAAGTGCACAGGGTTTGTTTTGTGGTATCGCCGCCGGGACAATCTTAGCACATAAACCTCTCATCGCACCAAACGATTATTTGAAATACTGATTCAAAAGTTGCCAATCACACCAATGTAATAAAATAAAAAACTCAGGGTCTATAGAGAATAGTTGTAGTAGCTCGAATTTCTTTCATTGGGGTCGATGAGGGATTATGCAGCCGCAGGATTTGCGGCGTGGATGAGTAGTCAAAACATCAATTGATACATAAATATAAAGAATAGGCAATTTTCTTGGTCATTAAAGGGACTTCTTGATAACATCGATAAGAACGTCGGCGTGCTTCTTCTCAAAGACCAAAGTCGGTCGCAGTCGTGCGGACTGGGCGCCGCAGCCACCCATGTTGATACCATTCTGTCGCAAGTTGGTCAGGAAAGCATCTCGCGCAGCTGGGGACTCAGCATCCCATGCAATGTAGGTACCCATGCCCTTTCCTCGCAGGTTGGCAAACTTGGTTGGGTACTTCGCAGCCAGCTTCTCAAGCTCACCGTAAAGGTAATCACCGACGACTCGAGTGTGCTCCACCAGGTTGTTGGCCTCAATCTCCTGGAACAGAGCCTTGGCAATGATGAGCTTGGATGGGTCACCGCACCAAGTGTTGAACTGTCGGTATGGCAGGAATGGTCGCAGCTCTGGGTTGCCAAAGTAGTAACCCGCGGTCTGGGCCTTCTTGGAGAAGGTAACGATATCTGGTGGGCTGGACAGGTTCCAGTGCTCGTGAGCCCAGAACTTACCAGTGGCACCAACACCAGTCTGCACCTCATCGACGATCATGAGCACATCGTGCTTCTTGGTAATGTCTCGGAGACCCTGGAAGTAAGCAGCAGAGGCGTGGTTGTCACCGCCCTCGGACTGGATTGGCTCAACAATGATGGCGGCAACTGGAGAGGACCAGGTAGTGAGGACCTTTTCAAACTCCTCGAGGCACCGGGCCTCCTCAGCCTTGTTGTGGGCAACATTGTCCTCGAGTGGGTACTTGAGCTTGGGGAATGGAGCCTTTGGCCACTTGAATGCAGGGATATCAAGCTTGTGGATTGGCTTGGATCGAGTGGCCGAGAGGGAGCCAAAGGTTCGGCCGTGGAAACCAGACTCAAAGGAGAGAATAGACATCTCTGGGCATCCTGGAGCCACATTGTTCATCGAAGAGGAAATCTCCTCCGAAGAAAAGTTGCTAGCATTGTAACCGCCTCGTCGCTTGGCAGTCTGGTAGATAAAAGCGGCCTTAAAGGCAGTCTCGTTGGCATCAGAACCCGAGAGCGCAGTCCACACGTGGTTCATGCCCCGTGGAGCCTTCTGGAGCAGTCCCTGCTCGAGGATCTCCGCATAGTCGTTGGACGGGAAGTTACCAGTGGCTGGTCGGTTAACCAAGGCATTGACCATGGCATCGCTCTTGGCCGCCTTGATCAGAGCCGGATTGTTGTAACCAATTGGGTTGGACGCAATCTGGGCGTAGACATCGAGCATCACGTTGCCGTCAACATCCTTAATGTAGTTACCGACCGAGTTGTAATAGTCGGCAACAAAGTACGCGGCAGACGAGTCAAAGCTCTTGTGGAGCCGCTCAAACTGCTTCTTGCTCTCTGGGCCCGGCACAGCCGTCTTGGGGGTGGGTGCGGCTGGCTCGTTAGGGAAGTACTGCGCAGCAACGGAGTAGGCCCGTCGCCCGCAAGAGAGTCGCGCACCGGAGGATCGAGAAAGGTTCTTGAGCATTGAGAGTCTTCAATACACGTGTGTTGAATAGGACAAGGATTGGGAAACCCTGGGAATGGCGCCCTTTTATAACCCTATTTGCCAGATCCCTCGCTACTGGTAGACCCCAAACGTGGGGATCTCTATCGTGAGATAGCCGCGCCAGACATGCCACCACCCTGCCACCATTTAGCCGCCAACCCCAGACTCGACATTGATTCCTCAGTCGACCCCCTCTCGGGCTGCCTCCAGTAGGCGCGTCTGCTGGGGTTTTGCCGCAACAGGCTCATTTAACCGATGGCTGCTTGTTGAGCGCGCTTAGTTAGACTCGTCAACCATGTCTCGCTGTTATATGCCCTTCGCTACTATATATTGCAGCCGTTTCGGCCCCAGGTCGATAGGACCTCCCCGAAATCAAATAGAGGGGACAGCATGTAATAGCCATTTGGTGGTATCCGCATTAAACTCGACCATATAAATGATCTGAGTAAACCTCAATATATGATCAGCCTTGAGTAAACCTATGACCAGCCTTGAGTAAACCTATGACCAGCCCTGAGTAAATCTCAATATATGAATTGACTAAGCCATGTTCGACAGTAACAGAACAGGACTTCTAAACGCTATACCATATCTCCACATATCTCCCCGGCGTAGCAGTTGTACGCGTATGCGGCCCGTGCTATCGGTCCTTCGGCCGCGGGATAAAGGTACAAGGGTAACCAACCGAAGTCGGTGCCTGAACTCCGTTTCGCTTAAATCAACCTCCGCGTTTTCGCACTTTCACTCGTACTTAACCTCAAATTGGACTCGGGGGTGTAAAAAATGAAGGTATCGACGATTTCTATTGCGGCCGCTGCCGCCTCGATGGCCTCGGCCGCCTCGCTACAATGGCTGCCGTTCGTCGACAGCATCATTGAACAGCTGCCGCTTGCCCAGGAAGACCCAAACTCCAAGCTAATTGATCTGCACCGACAGCTCGTCGAGATCCCCTCCGTCTCGGGCACTGAGGAAGAGGTCGGCGAGTTCCTCAAGAGCCACCTCGAGAGCCTTGGCTACACCGTCGAGATCCAGGTGCTCCAGGAGTCGCCAAAGCGATTCAACGTTTACGCCTACCCCGGCCAGAAGCGAGATACCCGAATTCTCCTGACCTCGCACATTGATACGGTGCCACCGTTCTTCCCGTACAAGGTTGCGGGGGACAAGATTTACGGCCGAGGCGCGGTCGACGCGAAGAACTGTGTCGCTGCTCAGATCACGGCCCTCGAGGAGTTGCGAGCCGCGGGCGAAGTCTCCGAAGGAGACGTTGGTTTGCTCTACGTTGTTGACGAGGAGGTCAATGGCGAGGGGATGAAGCTCGCCAACCGAGACACGGGCGTGGATACCTGGGAGACGGTCATCTTTGGTGAGCCTACCGAGCTCAAGCTCGGCGTCGGCCACAAGGGCATTGCTCTGGCGTCGTACAGCGTTCACGGCAAGGCTTCCCACTCTGGTTACCCAGAGCTCGGCGTCAGCGCTAACGAGATCCTTGTTGATATGCTCAACGAGCTGCTCGAGACTGACTGGCCGGTGGATGACTTGCTCGGTCCATCTACCTTCAACATTGGCAAGATCTCTGGTGGTGTTGCTGGTAACGTTGTCCCTGCTGAGGCGGAGGCTCTTGTGTCGGTGCGAATTGCCCACGACTATGACTTTGTATGCGACAAGCTCAAGGCGGTGGCCGACTCGCGATCTCGAGTCGAGCTGGACCACCTCTATGCCGTGGCCCCCCAGTACCTCACCTACGACGTTCCAGGCTTTGAGAACATCATCCTCAAGTACTCTACCGACATTCCAAACTTGGACGGTAACTTCACCAAGTACCTCTACGGCCCCGGCTCCATCCACCAGGCTCACGGCGCTGAGGAGCACATTACTTTCGGTGATCTTATTGAGAGTGTTGACGGATATAAGCGATTGGTCAAGCTAAGCTTGTAATTCACATCTCTCAGTGGTTCATGAAATATGCATGTCTCATGTCATATCTTAAGCTTTAATATTAAACGCTCTTAAAATACTAAATGCACCTTGAGCTAAACTAGCATTCTCGACTTTTCACATGACATATTGATCAGTTTAATGATGACTTATCCAGTCGACTATGCACCTGTTTGAATAGCTTCGGATTGGTCTAATCTAATGCACTATAGAATACTGTATACATGTACACCAGTTGCAACTAGGTGATAAGATCGATCCACCCGCAAAGTGGGCCACATCTGTTCCATCCTGTTCTATAGTTGAAGCCAAGCTATTCACATGCAGTCCCAGGCTAATACGGCGGGTTCAGGGACTAGCTAGTCAACCAGGCCCAACGACGATACCCTACCAGGCCGTTGATCACCTGCATGGGCCCACCCTCGGGCATCCCCCATTCCTACACATCCCTCGCCCCAAGACCCAACCCTGATACTACTTAGTACCGCATAGTAATACAAGGTCAGTGGTTGGTGGATCAGCGATGAGCGTGTACTCTCCACACGTTGCTCCGACGGGGATCCCGATGGGAGCCCGTCGGCTCCACATTAATAGGAGTTAAGCGAGAAACGGTGATTTGATAAGTATATATAGTGAACGACAGGGATATCGTTCTTTCTCGATGACACAGCCGCGATGTATGATATTGAAGCTATTCGTCGGAGCGAGTATCCCTGCCTCGTCGACAGCGGAGAAACCTATTTAGATCACGCCGGTACGACGCTCTACCCCAAGAGCCTGATCGATTCCTACTCACAGGCACTATTGGGGAACATTTATGGCAACCCGCACTCGCGTTCTTCTGCCTCAGAGAGATCTTCGGACCTTGTCGACAAGGCTAGGACCAAGGCGCTCAGGTTGTTCAATGCAGATCCGACAGAGTATGAGGTGGTTTTCACTGCTAATGCCACCGCGGGTGTGAAGCTCGTCGGAGAAGCCATCAGCGGAGCCAGGTACACCTATCTTAACGACAGTCATACTTCTCTGCTAGGACTAAGAAACCTTGCGCGTGAATATGATGTTGCCACTCGAGAGTCGATGGAGGGAAAGCTGGACAGATTACGGGAGAGCTCCAGTGATCTGGAGGTCGTATCATGGCCATGCCAATCCAACTTTTCTGGAGATCGCTACCCCACAGAGGTGTGGCTCAAGCGGGTTGAGGATAACGATAAAGTTCTGACCTTGGTTGATGCGGCATCGATTAGTTCTACTTCCCCTCTTGATCTATCGGTCATGAAACCGGATTTTATGGTCGTCTCGTTCTATAAGATCTTTGGATTCCCTGATTTGGGAGCACTTATCATCAAGAAATCGCCCCAAGCATTCAAATTCTTTGAGAAGAGAAAGTACTTTGGTGGTGGTACAGTGGGGAGTCTAACGGCTTTTAAAGATTTCGCTCCTCGGGCCAAGGCTCTATCAACACAGCTGGAGGATGGCACCCTCCCATTCCACTCCATCCTTGCATTATCCATTGCTATCGATACATTCCACTGCATATATGGCTCTTTTCCCAATATTTCCAGGCATTGTGCATCCCTGGCGCAAGAGCTCTGTACTCAGCTTGACGCCCTCCATTATCCCAATGGCCAGAAGCTTTGTTACATCTATACGTCCTCCAGCGAGTATTCAGATACTTCCAAGAAGGGTCCAATTGTCACCTTCAACTTGAAAGATCAAGACGGTAACTGGATTGGGTACGCAGATTTTGACAAGATTGCTCTGTCCAAAGGCATCAATATTAGAACTGGCACTCTGTGCAACACTGGGTCTACAGCACAGTACATCGGCATTGATGAACAAGAGATCATCACTAATTATGCGAATGGACATGTTTGTGGCGACGATAATGATATTATGAATGACAAACCAACCGGGGCAATCCGGGCAAGTCTTGGTGCTTGCTCGAGCCGGAGCGACATTGAGGCCTTAATCAGCTGCCTGCAGGAATTCTACATCGATACTGCAAATAGTTCACAAGCTTCATTCCACTCTGCTCCGTCCAAGTCCGTTCCTCGAATCAGCGACATTGTCGTATATCCAATCAAGTCCTGTGGGGGGTTCCATATCCCCAAAGGAATGGTATGGCAAGTTGGTCCAGAAGGGCTAAAGTGGGACAGAGAATTCTGTCTTGTCAACCTTTCCAACTACTCCGTATTGTCGCTAAAGAAGCACTATGCAATGGCAACTATCCACCCTATTATCGATGAGGACCAAAGGATAATGCGTGTGACAGTACAAAAGGAAGGGTTCTCTCGCGGCGAATTAGTGATTCCATTGGAAGACGACGCTGAGGTACTGGCAGCAATCCCATCACGAATATGTGGCGACGATGTTTCAGTGCAGATCTATACCGCATCTCCTATTGTCAAGTTCTTTTCTGAAATCATTGGAATCGAGTGCACTCTGGCGAGGTTCCCGAAAGACAGCGACGCTAGCTGTATGCAGACGAGGTACTTTAAGCCCCATCTGAGCGGTCCGCTTGAAAAAAGACCAAAGCATGACACGCCTTCTCAGCCCATACCCATTTCAATGGCAAATTCAAGTCCACTACTGTTGATTTCAGAAAACAGTGTGGCACAGTTGGCAAACGATTATGGCATATCTACCATTGACAGCAACGTATTCCGTGCTAACATCAAAGTTAGCGGCGATTATCTTGATGGTTACGCAGAAGATTCTTGGTCTGCATTGGAATCTAACGATGTCAAGTTCCAGCTGCTTGGTCCTTGCAGGCGCTGCAACATGGTTGGCGTCAACTCACGTACTGCCAAGTACGACAATAAGCCGTATCTGGCGCTTCACAAAACACGAAAAGTTGACGGGAAGCTGCTCTTTGGGATGCATATGACTGTCGACCCTAAAATACTAACAGAACGAGAGTGGTATAATGTAACCATTGGTGATGAACTCCACTATACTATTTAGCGAGCCCTTCCATAGGTACAATGCCATATATATGCTTGTTAAATATCTATAAAATAAATAGAATAGTAAGTCTATAGCGCAATGTCGCTGGATTGTTTCCATTCATCCATACAACTCTCGCAGTACGCTTTCAGCGCAGATTGGTTTCTCTCATCAACGTTCATATCATCTGTCAAAAGAGAGCACATCCTGATCTCGTGGAGTAAAAAGTTCTTCCACTCAGTTATTATCAACTCCTGCTCAATCCTGTTGAGCATTCTCAAGCTAATCAGTAGCTTGTTCCTCCTCACCCCAAGCTCGTTTCTATATCGCGTAATACGCCTCGAGTACTCCTGGCTCTCCTTATCTAGGCTATTATCAGCGCCGATCGAGAGTGGGAGCTCCAACGTGTCAAGGGTAGGTTGTCCGACCAACGATTTGAACTTATCATAGCACAATCCGTTGGAGTCAATTGAACCTATCAATTGGCCAGACCCAATCAAGTCATCGATATCGGAGAGATAGATGGAACGCTTCATGACCGATGATTGGCCAGGAATAACATGGAGCTTGTTTTCCATAATAGATGTGGCCCGCCTTTCTGTCCAGAAAGACACAGAAGTCATACCAGAGAGGAGTAGGTTCAGGCCCACGGAAGCAAGAAGAAGCGCAATGGTAATCTTATGCAGGGTGATCTCCTCATAAATGCTCTTCACCGTCCCCACGACAAGCATCATAATGCTGGTAACAACAGTTACCACCCACCCAATAACACTGCTGTGGAGCCTATAGGCAAACAATTTGTTCTTATCGTCCGGCTCGTTAGACTCCGATGCAGCATTGGCTTCTGGCTCTTCTTCCTCTGGCTCAGTAAGCTGGCCTAACCGGCCAAACAGTCGAACAGCAGTCACAGCCATACCCCTCTTGCCCAACTTCTCACGGCTTTGGGCTACCCTATTCAATAGAATCTTGTACTCAATGGCCATATGATGATAGACAAGGTTTTCGACAACTGTTCGCATCATCTTAGATCGCTCTACCCACTCAACTGTAGCGTAGATGGACATCTTAGACTTGTTCTTTCCAACCTGAGTGATAACAAATCGAGTAGTGGTATAGAACACATCACCATGAGGCAGCTCCCATTGAGATCGCCTATCGTAAACGGAATAAAACCCACCATCGTCCATTTTCTCCACCCGTTGGACATTGACAACTTTGTCATTGTTGTATTTCGATGGGGTCTTTGGCGACTGAGGGAACACTCCTTTCGCTTCCAAGTTGAACGTCAAGTCTCTCTCGAGCTTTCCCGATCGCTTAATCAGTTTCCACGGGGTAATCTCAAGATTGGTTCTTCGATAAAGAGAAGACTCGTCATAATGGAAAACAGGAGAGAGATCTCCAAAAGTGACGTAAAAGAGCGTCTTGGCAGAAATATCAAATGTCCTCTCCGCAACCTTTTGATCCATTGTAAGGGCTAGGTCGATCATAGGCGCAGATTGCATCTGCGATCGAGATGGAATTGAATGGATAGTCTTAGGACGCTTAATACTGAGATAGTCATGCAATAACTGACGTGTATCGCTCTCCTTGGTAGACGCTGCGACTTCACTGCCGCTAAACTCACCGTGTTCAATGGCCCTAGGTGGCGCACCTAAGCTGCGCATTTTTTCAACGATTTCTTTGAGCGTAAGCTCCTTATTGTTCATATTGTCCATCAAAAACTGCACCTTCTTTTGAATGACCCTCCCCGAATCCAGGAAGACCCGTGCACTAACACTAGATCCATCCTTGTCGACCCAATAGATTTTATCCCAGCTGGTACCAGCATGGCCCTCGCAGCTCAGCCATTCACTAAATGGCTTCTTTACGACTGCCGTAAATCCAAAGATGTGCGAATAAATGTAGGAGTTTCGGGGAGTGACAAAAATACGGGCTGGCAGCTCCTGTTTTGGATTTGGAGCGGCTAATGCACGGATCACGAGTACAACTCTGTCCATTGGGTCATTATCCACCATGGTCTGGAAGATTGCCCGCATTTGTGTGTCTTGTGCACGGAGCTCGGGTGGATAGTAATCTGGGTATCCGTCAGCCACAGTTTGAATCATGGGGAAGAGCTTCAATCCCTCTTGCCTTGTTCCATTCCCATTAACAAGGTCACGCTTGAGATAGAGTGCCCAGTTAACTGACCCCCAAATATTTGCCGTCGCGGCACTAGGCATTCGCGTGGGAGTGAGACAGGAGCTCGATACAATGGCATCCTTGGTCATTGCCGTAGGCATGGGCGCATTGATAGGTGGAGAGGGGGCAAGATGGGACGGGAAGGGTCCAATAGACGTGAATGTGGATGCGAAGGATGAAAAGTCCGTTGACTCTGGGAGTTCTGGGAACTCTAACTTGCCGGTGACCATTATTGATTGGATGGCCGTTGCCTCTGGGGTAGCAATGAGGCTGTGCGGTCTCCGGGAAAGGTCTGCCGACTGCCGTGGAGAAGTCGGTACGGCACCGATAACATTTGCGTCTGCTCCGTTGCGCAGATGAGTGTTCTCCATGTCAGTGGAAGTGTGTGCTGTTGATGCGAATTCTGGGATAAGTGGGTACACAGTTTGAAAAGCGTACGAAATGTCGGACTTTTTCGTGTCGTGCTTAATAACCTGTCGCTTGGAGAATTCAAATACCTGTAGCCACGACCGAAGATCGGTCAGGGTCTCTGCCTGCAAGACAAGTGTATGATCCTTAGTTCGGACCTCGAAGCAGAAGCGTCGGTCTTCACTTGGCTCGGGGCTCACGTTACAAAGGAGCACTCCAATCTTGTCGCTCTCCTGCACGGAATTCTTGTTAGGTGATAGTACCAGCCAGCCAAACATGCCGTTTTTGACAAACACCCATCGTCGGACCCACACCTGGCGGGCAGGCTTGACTGACGACTTGACAAAGAGCCACCCGTGCTTCTCATAGTCTGGCAATTCCGGCTCGCCCTCCGGCACAAAGTGGCTAATGGTCGAGGTCTGGAGAGTATAGTCATTGAGGTCTCGCGACGGAATGGCGCGGCTCACAGCCGCGTCCTCCATTTCTTTACGGGCCTTGAGCATCTCCGTCTCTATTGGCCTCATCGAGTTGGACATGACCTTTGCCCAAGTCTTGATACGGTGCATCTCCACGCCAATTCGTTGGAACATGGGGTCCGAACACCCAATTGACCGGGATCTGATCACCCATGGGTCGGCTAGAGCATCGATAAGCGACGTATCGACCGCTCGCTGCACAGTTCCAATGATACAGCACATATCAAAACATGCCTTGATATACGCTTTTCTCGACTCGGACACTTGGAATGCATCCTCTCGCAGCGAAGAAGGCTCCTTGGTCTTTGACATGGACGCGTATCGGTTGAGCGCCGCATCGTACTTGGCCTGGGTCGCATCAAAGTTCTTGCGACACTCCTTATAGCTCCGGAGATCGGCTTTTTGAAAGTCGACCAACCGCGCTACCGTCTTGTTTGACTGGAAGTTTACCTGGCTGATAACCTCGGTCCAGAAGTGTTTCGTCGCGCCCGCATACCGGCGCATAGCGAGCATTGTATAATCGTGGTCAATGAGGCCCTGGGTCACAAAGTCTGGGACAAACCTCGAAATCAAAAAGTTGGCCGCGTCCTGTAGTACTACACAATCGTATTAGTTTCTCATTGCGCTCTTCTTCAAAACGAGGGTCCTCTTACCATCCATCTCCTGGGTTATTCGGTTGGTGGCCTTAATAAACCCGTCAATCCAGCGATCCAGCACTTCAAACTGTTCCCCTAGATGGTTCATACTGGCGCGAAAAGTCGGACTATCCAACGCCGCCTCTTTGAACGATACCGCCAGCATGGCCATAGGCGCGTTGGCGGTCGGGTGTGTCTTCTCAACCGGAGCAGTCTCGGTTGGAGGCTCAGCTGGAGCCTGAGCTTCTGCGAGCTCCTTTTCCGCTTCAGTTTTCTCGCTCGGTTCAGACATGGTATCCGAATCCTCCTCCGGATGGGCCAATCGGATTGGTTATTGTCCGTTGGGCTCCAATTTAAAAGGGGCAGTTGTTTAACTGGCCAGTGGCGGTGTCGGCTACCGCAGGTATCGCTTAGACAAGAGGTAGAGAGCCTTGCATTGCGGGCCGCGCACTATGAGCCGCACGTCACATTGACAGGAATGAGGGGTTGATATTACTGGTATCAACTTGTACATTGGTGATATGTAATGGAATATCGTGTAATGGAATATCGTAGTATTTGAGAGCGGTGTGAAAATACATGAAGTGTGCTTTCTTCAGAGTTGTACTTACGGCGTGGGTATCAAAGGCAGGGTTTATTAGGCGGTCAGTTAATTGTGAGGACAACGTATATCGATTGAGTGCACTGCCCTTAGCCGTGAATCTACTTGATGACTTGCTATAAAGAATTAGAACCCGATTGAGTGCACTGCTCTTAGCCTTGAATCTACTTGATAATTGCTATAAAGAACTAGAACTCGATTGGACCAGTGAATCTAGTTGCAATTCAGACACCTTGAGTCTAATACAAAAAATACAGCCTCTGGGCGGTGGAGACTCTGTAGTACTTTAGGCCATGAAACTTGCAGCCTCACGTGAATAGAATACCATTACGCAGGGAATCGATACGTGCACGGGACGCCAGTGTCGCCTATCTACTGGAATTTCATGCATGAAGCTCGGTAGCCCCGAAGCTCATCTCAGCTACGACTATCAGCTACAGAGCCCAGAAACCATTAAACTATTCATATAGATATTCGCCAGTTATAACCATGTGCTACGCCTATCACTATAGTACTATAGGCATGTTTCATTTGTGAAAGGTGCGGTGGTGACGCGTGCCGCGCGACCGTATTAATGGAAATTGTGTCTTTGGTAGCCTGAAAAACGCGTTTTTCAAACTTCGCTTCGATCGATCGACCAGTTATCCAACCGTAAACAGGCGGCGTGCAGTGATAAAGGTGTTTGTGTTACATGCCTTAGAGGAGCACGTTTGGAAAATATAAAACCCTGACAAGTAGCCATTCTGTGCCCGGATTGCGACCCGCCATATCCACACCTGAGAGCCCGCGAGAATCCGACGAGAATCCAACCTGGTGGAAATGAGCATGGAAGAAGAGGTTGCCACCCAGGCAATGACCCAGGAAGAGGTCGAGGACACGCTGGACGAGAACGCGCTGTGCGTTTTGGTCTCGATAGACGGCAAGTACCCAGGGGGAAAGATGATTCTCGAGAGGGAAGGAAACAAGAATATGTGGACGTTTGGTCGTAATCCCGCCAATGATTTCTGTCTCGGAGACTCCAAGCGGTACAGTAATAGACACTTTGTCATCTACCGCGGCGAAGATGATTCGGATAGTCTTATGATCAAGGACACTTCGACGAACGGTACGATGCTCAATTTCACGCGGCTGGCCAAGAATAAAGGCGTGCTGCTTCATTCGCGGGACACGGTTGAGGTCGGCAAGGGTGTTGATGCGGACCATCTCAAGTTTGCCGTCATCATGACCAAGGATCAGAATCAACAGCAGGTCGGCATCCATGCCGACTATGAGATGCAGGGAGTACTAGGCAGTGGAGCGTTTGCCACGGTGAAGAAGGCATTGGACCGTAACACGGGCAAGCCATATGCGATCAAGATTATCTCAAAGTCGCGCATGACGGATACCTCGGCGATCCAGCGGGAGATCAAGATCCTCCAGTCGATTAAGCACAAGTACGTGGTTTCAATGCACCAGGTATACGAGGACAGTCGGTCTTTTTATTTGGTTATGGACTATGTGAAAGGCGGTGATCTCATGGACTTTGTGCTCAATTACGGACCCATCACCGAACTTCCCGCGCGTGAGATCATCCGCCAGGTGTGCTGTGCAGTCAAGCACGTCCACTCGCAGGGAATCAGCCATCGAGATCTCAAGCCCGATAACATTCTCATTGTGCAGGACTCGCCCATCGAGATCAAGGTAACCGATTTCGGGCTGGCAAAGCTCTCGGCGCACAAGTCCGTGATGAAGACTTTTTGCGGCACGCTGGCGTACCTGGCACCCGAGGTAATGGAGACCAAGCGATCGCGTGACAAGAAGGTATTCTACTCCAACAAGGTTGACATGTGGAGCATTGGGTGCCTCACCTTTGTCATTCTCACCGGGTATCTGCCGTTTGATGGTGCAACTCAGGACAAGCTCTACACCAGCGTGCAGTCGGGCCAGTACAACCGGTACCTGCTGCAGGATCAGGGTGCCAGTGCGACGTGTCTCGACTTTATTGACCGTATGCTTCAGGTGCGGCCTGAGAAGCGGCCCTCGGCGGACGAGGCGCTTCATCACCCGTGGCTGCGTGAGGGGCTGTACATTGAAGAGGACGAGGAGATGACCACCACTGCCGGCATGTCGAGTGAGTCGCACTCCACGGAGGAGAAGTTCCGCGGCATGAACCTCAACACGTCGTCCCCAGTGCGAGAGAACATGGACACGATCACCAATGCCAACAAGCATTTGCACAAGAATGGGGATGAGGACAACGAGGAGAAGAATGTGCCAGATCTGTACATGTCACCCACGAGGAACGGTGTGGACGAGGTGACACGCCAGGCGACGCCCCAGGTCCATGAGGCGATGACGCCCAAGAACAATGACGAGGACGGTCTCAATCAGCCATCTTTTGGTGTACGAGACATCAATGATGAGCCCGAGCCTCTGTACCCTGAGGATACGTGGCTCATGCTCTATACACTTGGCGAGAGTCTGCCGTGTGCGGATATATGTGTTCGCATGGACCGGACCATTCTGGGGCGCCAGGACGCCGACGTTGCACTGGTCAACGATATGCGCATTTCCAAGCACCATTGTGCCATTGAGCGGGTGCGTGAGCAGGATGGGCAGTACGCGGTCTGGTTCACCGATCTGTCGTCCAACGGGTGCTATGTGAACAATGTTCGAGTCGGCAAGCACAACAAGGTGCAGCTCTCCAACGGGGACAAGATTGACATTTTCCGCAACGATACCCGCAACAAGGACGGCAAGGTTATTGTCGAGTTTATGGGCTACAGTGCCAACTTTCTCGACGAGCAGGCGACCGGCCGGCCCGGCGACGGCGCGGTGGTGGTTTCCAAGCTCACGGAGAACGAGATTCGAATGCGCCGCCTCAAAAACCCTGATATCTTTGATACCCGTGCCGCGGTCAATGTTGCTTCTACTGGCAAGCGTCGACGCGAGCTGTTGAGCCAGGAGGAAACCCGCGCCGCCAAGAAGGTTTCGCTAATGAAATAACTACTAATATCTAGCATACATTATTCAACTGACTTTTACATGTATTGGCCATTATAGCATTTGTTACCGCGTCGTTACCGGGAGGTCGTAACAACCTGTTACGGCTTGCTACGGTCAATGTTGCTTCTACTGGCAAACATCGACTGTGAGCCAAGAGCCCGCGCCGTCAAGGCCCCGCTAATAAAACTACTAATATCTGTCACACAATTCCTGATATCAAAGAGAACACTGCACCATCAATGACCTGGGGGACCAGTCCCCCAGACCCCCTGTAGCAGGGGCTCCGCCCCTAGAACCCCTCGTATACACTATTCAACTCAATTTTACATTGGTCTTTAATGGTTATTTGTTACAGCGTCGTTACACGTTGGGAGGTTGTAACAACCCGTTACGATTCGCCACTCTAGAATTATGGGCCGTGTCGCGGTCAATGTTGCTTCTACTGGCAAGCATCGCCTGTCAATTGATAAGCCCGCCAGTCAACAAGGTCTAGCTAATAAAAAACTACTAATATCTATCACGCAATTCTTGATATTTTGGTTCATGATATCAAAGATATCAATTGATAGTACGAACACGTAATTGCTGGCCTTTAGTGGTTGTAAAACTGAGTTGAACAGCATATACGAGGGGTCCTAGGGGCGGAGCCCCTGCTAACGGGGGTCTGGGGGCTGGCCCCCAGGTAACTGCTTTGTGTCTTCGAGGGCCAGCCCTCGAGCTCCCGTAGTTGGGGGCAAGCCCCCAAACCCCCTTCAAACTGCTACGGAGTTCTAGGGGCGGAGCCCCTGCTACAGGGGGTCTGGGGGACTGGTCCCCCAGGTCATTGATGGTGCAGTGATACTTGTTACAGCGTAGTTACACATTGGGAGGTGTAACAACTTGTCACGGTTTGCCACTCTAGAACTTTAATTTGCCGGCAACCCGACAGCCCGATTAGGTCTACAACCTTAATGCGTAGAGATTGGCAGATTCGGCCTAGAACTCAATCTCGGCACGCCAATCTCTGGTCCGCCGTAGCAATTGGCCAGCGAATAGAGCAGGTCAATATTCGCCATCATGATGGCTGGTGGTGGGGCAGTCCCGAAACGGCAAACGGGGCCGCGACTGGGTTGCCATGCAGCGAGAGCTTATCATGCGAGGCTGCTTCTTTATCGGGAAACAAACGACCTTAAAAGGGCGGGCGGCCTCCGGCACCCACAACATTCCCTCATCACACCCACTTTCTCCACACTTAGTCCTTGCCACTAAATCCCGGGAGAATTTGAATTTTTGACCTGAATTGAGCTAGAGATGATAGTAGACAGCACGTTGACCGCCGCCGTGGTGGCTCTGTTGGCCGGCACCTCGTCCGCCGCGGTCCACCGGGCCAATATCGCCAAGGTGCCTCTGGACGAGCAATTTAAGGGCGTAAGTAGATTGGGGTCCGCCATTGGGCGCTAGATTAGTGCAGTTTGCTAACATTATGCGATTGGCCCTTGGCGAATATTTCGAGAAGGAACGACAACGGTTTGCTCGGTTCTACTTCATTGGAGATGAAGACCTATTGGAAATCATCGGCAA
>JAKTQL010002472.1:44632-99019 GCA_030558815.1 Blastobotrys malaysiensis
GTTCTGTCGCTGCGCATTGAGCAAAGTCTCTTTATCAAGCAGTCGGGTGGCAGAGTCACCCTGTCGCTTCTCCTCGTTCTGCGAGTAGAGCTTGTTGAGCTCGCCTATGAGGCCCTTCCCAAGGGTCTCCAGCGCCGTGGAATCACCACCGGCGTTCTTGAGGAGGTTGGTAACGAAGTGGATCTCTTCGTCAATGTTCAGACTCGACGCCAGAGAAGCATCCGAGGTGGAATTGGCAATAAACTGCACATACCCAGCCGCATAGTCGGAGACTACCGAGTCGATCGTTGGGACGGCTTTTCTGACCTGATTCGCTAGAGCCGCTGCCATCTTCAATCCTTTTTTCGATATCGAGTGTGCTGGTCGTAAAGGTATCTTCCCCGAGCCAGAGCGGGATCCAGTCATTCAAATCGCCAACGTTGTGACCCGGCAAGGTGAGTCCACCCCGTTTATTCGAAATGTTTTTACAGTCGGTACATGCGCTCCAATTGTTGGTTCCCAGATTTTTTCATTTGAGCATGAAGAGGATATGCTGAGAGCGTGGAGGGATTTCATCCAGAAGAGTGATCCAGATGTTATGATTGGTTACAATACGGCGAACTTTGATTTCCCTTATCTCCTTGACCGTGCAAAGGCGCTTTATTTGACGGATTTCCCCTATTTTGGCCGGCTGACCCATGTACAGCAGGTCGCCAAGGACACTACTTTCTCCTCAAAGGCCTATGGTACGCGAGAGTCCAAGGTGGTTAATATTGATGGCCGAATGCAGCTTGATATGCTCCAGTCAATCCAGAGAGATCATAAATTGCGATCGTACACCCTGAACGCTGTTTCGGCAAACTTCCTCGGCGAGCAGAAAGAGGATGTGCATCATTCCATCATCACAGACTTGCAGAACGGTGACGCCGAAACGCGTAGACGATTGGCGGTGTACTGTCTTAAGGATGCCTACCTTCCATTACGGCTGATGGATAAGCTGATGACGCTAGTTAACTACACTGAGATGGCTCGTGTCACCGGTGTGCCGTTCTCTTATCTGTTGAGTCGCGGCCAGCAGATTAAGGTTATCTCGCAGCTGTTCCGAAAAGCGCTCGAGGTTGACCTTGTTATCCCCAACCATCGCCATGAGGGATCCTCAGATGAACAATATGAAGGTGCTACGGTCATTGAACCTAAGCGTGGTTACTACGACAGGCCGATTGCTACACTGGATTTCTCCAGTTTGTACCCTAGTATCATGATGGCGCATAACCTGTGTTACACGAGTTTGGTTGATCGATCCACGGTTGAGCGACTCGGGCTTGTCCAAGATAGAGACTACATTGTCACTCCGAATAACGATTTGTTTGTCACACAGGAGACACGAAAGGGTATCTTGCCCATTATTCTTGAGGAATTGCTTTCTGCACGTAAGCGTGCCAAGGCCGATTTGAAGAAGGAAACCGACCCTTTCAAGCGGGCTGTGCTCGATGGTCGACAGCTGGCGCTCAAGGTATCGGCAAACTCTGTCTACGGTTTTACTGGCGCTACGATTGGTAAATTACCTTGCCTTGCCATTTCATCGTCCGTTACGGCCTTTGGCCGAACTATGATTGAGAAGACCAAGCAGGAAGTTGAAAAACGGTATACAATTGCAAATGGCTACAAGCATGATGCGGTTGTTATTTATGGTGATACTGATTCCGTCATGGTCAAGTTTGGGCTGGAAGATTTGGGTGAATGCATGAAGCTTGGCCAAGAAGCAGCCGATTTCGTGTCGAGCAAGTTCAAGCATCCCATTAAGCTTGAGTTTGAGAAGGTCTACTTCCCGTACCTACTGATTAACAAGAAGCGATATGCGGGTCTCTACTGGACGAAGCCCGAGAAATTCGACAAGATGGACACCAAGGGTATCGAAACAGTGCGACGAGACAATTGCCGGTTGGTGCAGAATGTTATTGAGACCATTCTCATGAAGATTCTTATGGACCGTGATGTCCAAGGAGCCCAAGACTACGTCAAGAGCGTCATTGCCGACCTTCTCCAGAACAATGTCGACATGTCGCAGCTGGTCATCACCAAGCAACTGTCACGAACGGACTACGCCGGCAAGCAAGCACATGTGGAGCTGGCCGAACGAATGCGTAAAAGAGACGCTGGTTCAGCACCTACTCTTGGCGACCGAGTGGCCTATGTTATAATCAAGGGCTCGGCAAGCATGAAGAACTATGAGAAGAGTGAAGATCCCCTCTACGTGCTGGAGAATAACATTCCAATCGACACCAAGTATTACCTGGAGAACCAGCTGGCGAATCCACTAACCCGAATTTTCGAGCCCATTATTGGCGAGCGAAATGTCAAGTCGCTCCTTCATGGTGATCACACCCGTAAGGTCGCCGTGGCTGCACCTACTACCGGCGGCTTGCTCAAATTCACTGTTGTAACAGAGATGTGCAAGTCCTGTAAGCGGCCCCTCCGGGGTAAATATGCAAAGGGCCCAGTGTGTGAGCAGTGCATAGACCGAGTCGGCGAGCTGTACGAAGGGACGATCCAGCAGGTCAACGTTCTGGAACAAAAGTTCGCACAACTATGGACAAAGTGTCAACGATGCCAAGGCAGTCTTCACCAGGAGGTTATTTGTGGTAGCAAGGACTGTCCTATTTTCTACATGCGTAAAAAGGCCCAGAAAGACCTCCAGAGCGAAATTAAAGAGCTGGAGAAATTCGACCACACCGTGTGGTAGAATGGGCCCACCTCAGGTCTACGACCTGGATGGGCGAAATGTACACCTATTGCATTCGGGCTTGGTATTTACACCTATTGCATGCACTGCGGAGGTGATGAGAAACGACAAGACATTTTTATGCGAGCTGACCGAATCTTTCTATGGGGGTCGGCCATACCCGGTTCCCGTATACTCCACACTCCACGACCGCCAAGCAGAGGCCCAAGACTAGTAGTATTAACAGCAGTCGCGGGAAAAGCATAAATAGCCCTCGATGGGCCCGTATATTTTATTTAATCACATTCAAAGCAATCACAACCAACATGAGCGTAGTACAAGTTAAAGACGAATCCGAGTTTTTGAACAAGGTCGGCCAGACCGTGGACGTTGTCGCGTCCAAGCTCGGCGGCAAGGTTCACTCCTTCTCTGATGAATGGTTTGCAGAGGCAGACAACATGCTAAAGTCTGCTCCACCAGTGTTCGAGCGAGTATTCATTCCTACTGGCCTCAAGATGGACGGGTGGGAGACTCGGCGACACAACCCGGAGCCATTCGACTGGGCCATCTTGAAGCTTGGCGTTGACTCGGCAAAGATCATTGGGTGTGAGGTTGACACCGCCTACTTTGTCGGCAATTATGCGCCCGCCATCTCCGTTGAGGGTACCTTCGTTACCAATGAGAGCGAATTGGCCAATGCCAAGTGGGAGCCAATTGTTGACAAGACCGACTGTGGCCCCTCAGCAAAGCACTTCTTCGTTCGAAAGGAGGGCCTTACCACCCAGGCATATTCCCATGTGCGACTGTGCCAGTACCCAGACGGCGGTATTGCCAGATTCCGACTCTACGGCAAGCCGGTGGCCGTGTTCCCGCAGGACAAGTCTGTTGTGTTGGACCTGGCAAGCATTTCCAACGGCGGTGTAGCCCTCAGTGCATCTGACGTTACTTTCGGTAACCCAGGGGACTTGCTGCTACCGGGCCGAGGCATTGACCAGGAGGATGCGTGGCAGACGGCACGAACCCGTGGAGAGCACTTTGACTGGGCCATCATCAAGCTCGGAGCTGCTGGCAAGATCAACAAGATTGTAGTGGACACTGCCTTCTTCATTGGTAACTGTCCACTCAAGGCTGCTGTTCAGGGCATCAACTCCTCCTCGGACGACATCAAGGAGTCCGATTCGCAGTGGGTTGACATCCTCGAGCCAACCAAGACCGCCCCAGATACTGAGAACGAGTTCCCCATCAAGAACGACAATGCGTTCACCCACGTCAAGCTCAAGATGATCCCAGATGGTGGCATGAAGCGACTTAGAGTATTTGGAACTAGAGTTTAGAGCTTAATTGACGTACTAACCTCCTTCAAACATGCAGATTACGATACTCCACCTACTGTAACTAGTATATACTCCAATTGCAATAGTTGAGCGACCGAACAATACTGTAGGGGCCTGTAGGCACAATCTATCGTTTACTCGTATTAATGGTCGAATAGTCTAACAGAATGGATTTATATTTTCGTTCTAATAAATAAAAAGCTCATAAGATCGTAATAGTCCAAAAAACAACCTCCATAACTGAAATGTTCATCGTGAAAGCAGGAATTCTCGGAACTCGCTCTTGTAAACGTCTTGAATGGCTGACAAGTCCTTGAGGATGAGCCGGCAGGCAACGTGAGCAATGAATGTTCGGTATATCATAAGCCATTCTCCGCCACATTGGGTCTCATTGTAATGTTGCTGCACTGACTGGAGGGCGTTTGCCAGCGAAGATATGGCACTGAGATAATTAGCCAAAGTCAGATGCTGGAAGTCAGCCGTGACTGGAGTTGGAGGCTCGCTGGCGGGCGGGGAATCGGCTCCAATGGTGCTCTTCTTTCGCAGTCGCTTGAACACAGACTTGTGGCTTGTCGTGGAAGTTGTAGCCTGGGTCGACTGGGATGCGGTTGGGGTTAGAGCATTTGAGGAGACACCTACTGAGGACGAGCGCCGCTGACCCGCCACTTCGGGACCCGAGGACTGGCCAAGGCCATTGAGGAACGCCGCGTTGAACTGTGTTTCGAGCGCATCAAGAGTGTTCTTGAGGTAGTACGTGTTGGTCTGATGGAGATGGTCGGCTCCAATTTTGGTAAGATCATTGATGCACTTGAGCCGTGGTTCGAGCAGCTTTGGAGAGACCGTGTCGACGTGCCACAAGTCATTGGCGAGGTAGAAGGACGAGGTGAGGAAGGCGCCTGCGGGATTAGACTTTGACTGGAGCACCTGGCGCAGGAACCACAGCGGGATTTGTTCCTGGTCAGTTGGGAATACAGCTCTGGCAGCGGTGGCATTATTCGGCGACAGGAAGGACTCATAGGTAGCAGTGAAAAGCTGCATCGACGGCGTGGGAGGGGCAGAATTGTCCTTGATGGGTGAAGTCGAGCCGCTCGAAGTGCTCGCCGCTGGCGGGTGGTGTGTATGGAGGCTCAGGGACGAAAGTCTCAAAGTTGCTGCGGATTTTCTGCGCAGAGACAATCGGCCACGCTTGACCCGGCTCTCTACATCGCTGTTCATACGACTCAGCTGTTTTGGAAGCACTGCGCTGGTAATAGTACTTTTGGAGTCCTCTCCCATCGTCGATGTGGAGGAGAGCGATGTGGTTGCTGCAGTGGGTATCAATGGGGGCATTGGCGGGATAGGGGACGGAGTGGGCTGCTCGAGGCGAGCGGATATGGACCTTGGGCGCCCCCAGTTTGAGCCAATGGAGGAGGAGGAGCCAAACGACCGGTGTCGTGGGCTCGAGGTCATGGATTTGGGGGACTGGAACGCGGATCGGCTCCGCGGGTCCTCTGGGTCGAGTTCAACCACGTCTGACATGCCGTAGGAGCTGAGAGTGGATCTCGAGCTGCGGATGTTCATTGAGTTGTTAGTCGACGTTGATTGGTTAGCCCGGTGTCGCCGCGGATTGAGCTCCGAGGGGTCCTCATCGTCCTCTTCGTCATTACTCTCATCATGGCCCTCGGGGTTGGGGTTACGGGGCGGCGAGTTGATAATGTAATTGCTAAAGCTGATGCTGCTCGCGGTGCTGCCATTCTTGGTGTGTTGCTTGGGGCTTGCGTTTGAGGTGGCAGAGGGCACAATGGAGGTTTTGCGAGAAAAGTCCTGGAAAAGAAGGTCTTCGTTTTGGAACTTCATGTTGGTGAACATGGAGGTGTACCCTTCGGTCGAAAGGAGATCTCGAATGTCATTGTCGAATGCCTCGAGGATGCTCTCGTGCGACATGATTTCGTCCATTTGCACCCGAGGAGGCGAGTACTGGGCCGTTGGACCACGGGGAGGCAAGCACTGGCCCATTGGCGCTTGAGGAGGCGAGTACTTGGGCACAGGCGGTGGCGGAACCACATCGTCATTAGCGTGGAAGCTCTCAATATCGGGCTGGGACGGGGTACGAGGGATCGCGGCGGCCGCGGACTCGGAGGAGAGTTCTAAGGGAAGCACGTCCAAGCTGGCCATTCTCTCTACGAGCTCGCGGTCGTTTACAGGAGCACTCTGGATAGTATCCTCGATAGTGATGGTCGAATCATTATTAGTACTGTGGCCCGGAGGGGTAGTACTGGCGTCGGTGACCGGTACTGCCGGAGAATAGGGTCGTGATCCGCCGGGCGAGTCGGGCTTGGTAGCCCGGGAAGTGTCCGAGAAGGCCGAGTACACGGTGGACATGGATGAGTTTGAGCAGTTGGTGGAGAAGGACTGGCTCGGGGTATGATACTTGCGGTCGAGCGGGCTGATGTCCTCGACCACTACTGGCTGGTCTGGTTTGGAGTGGTGAATTTGAGACACTGTGTCGATGAGCATTGCTGGCGGCGCAGATTCAGGGGCTCGCGGAGAATGATCCAGAGTGCCGCCGGAGGAGGAAAAGTTTGGCCCGTCGTTGGAGTAACGGCCGGTGTCGTCCTCGTCGTCCGGGTCGCGGTCGGTACGGGTGGGCGAGGCAGGGGATCTGGTTTCGTTTAAAGTGACGGGGCTGTCTCTAATATTGTCTTGGGGTTGACTCGAGGCCGGATTTGGTGAAATTTCATTCACCGCTGGCGCGTTGCCCTCACTAGAATAAATCTTGGGTTGAGAGCACTCAGACGTCAAAGTCGTACCGGTGTTATTATCTGCAGTCTGGTTGCCGGGTGCCGGCGCCGCAGTAAGAGTGGTGTGGTTACAAGCAAGATTTTCGCCCGCTGAATCAGGGGCCAGGGAATCGCCCTGCGTGCTGCTATTCTCCGTGCAAATAGTAGACCCGGCCGCGGCTTTTATACTAGTCGATTTGGCCTCGGTTGCTTTGTCTTGTACGGGCGACGGCCTTGATTCGTTAGAATGACTTGGGGCTAAATCGTCCACCAAAGAGTTTGTCAAGTGGTTAGAATCTGTAGAGTCCACCGTACGTGGGATTTCCTCGCAACTGGTAACAGTGCTCGTAGTATCGGTAGTACCCAGCGGGGCGGCCTGTGGGGGGCTACCCGTGGTGATTGAGACCGTTGGCGGGTCCAGCAGGTCTGGCTCGCTTTTAGAAAGCGTAACGAGCGAGCTGCGGGTCTTTAGACTGGCGCAACTAGCAGGACCTTCGAGCCGTCGCACGCTCTCTTCTACAATACTTCCAGAGGAAGCGTTTCTACTGGGTCTCTGAGACCACACGGTGTTCTTACTAGGGCTCCTTCGCACCTACGAGCCAAATAAAGTTAGCATTCCACACTCTCTAGGGGAGGCTCGTTTCGTACCTTTGGATTATACAACTCGGATCCACTGTCGCTCGCCAGGAAGGGGCTTTTCATTACCAGCCCGCGTTTGCTCAGGTCACTCAGGGTTTTCGTCTTCGTCCTGTCGCCAGGGAGATAGGGAGTCGAAAGAGATCTCCGCGGGTTCGACGCGGATGATTTGGCAACCGCGCAATGGCTTTCGCCCGACTCCATGGCTGCTGCACACAATCTCAACAAATCGTTTTTTCCAGGGATGAACTACGCTACCGGCTTGCAGGATGCGACCCGTAGGAAAATCCCCTGACTCTTCCGAGAACTTTTGTTTTTTGTTTCTCACCAGCGCCGTCTGGCTTTGGACTTTTGTATTTTAGCAACGAGCACCAGCGGCCAATATAAGCGTCTGGTGTCCTTGATGCGCGTCTACTAGGCGAGCTCTACCCGCTCAATACACCCTGTACGGCCCTTCCAAGCTTGGCCCTTGATGAAATAATCACCCCTTGAACCCCTGTACACCACCCTACAGGGATTTGGCCCGCCTCCTTTTGCAGCGGTGCGCACGCTGTAGGTGAACATTAAGGGGCATTTCGCGTGCTGCTGCGGCGCATCGCAAGGACGCGCGTTGCGCAGTGAAGGCCATGCACAACGCGTATGACACCCGATCCACGCGACGGGTATTCGTGGCCAGGAGTAGAGATAATCGTCCTCGGCTAACCAGGGCGATCAGTTGGTGGTCGGGAAGCTCCCATGCCGCCGCGAGTCCAATTAACGCCCTGAAATAGGTATGGATGCGTTATCGCTGCAAGCAATCTGTACGCAACCGCCAATGCTGGTCGACTTTTTAACAGTTAATTTCCTGTACATAAATGAGTCAGTTATTGCAGTGCTTTGCATTCGCTCCGCTTGACACAGGCACCTTATTGCGGGAGTAACGGTATCTCAATCGTCAACTCTTCTTGCTGTTCAATTGCCTCCGCGAAGCGGAGCTACGGGGAGTCTGAGGGCTGGCCCCTCAATGACACTACGCGAGCAATTACCTGGGGGACCAGTCCCCCAGACCCCCTGTTGGCAGGGGCTCCGCCCCTAGAACCCCGGATCAATGGGGGGCCTGGGGGGTTTCCCCCCAGCTACGGGAGCTCGAGGGCTGGCCCTCGAATACACCCCAAAGCAATTACCCGGGGGACCAGTCCCCCAGACCCCCTGTGGGCAGGGGCTCCGCCCCTAGAACCCCGTAACAGTGTAACCAATTGCGTAACAAGGGGGTCTGGGGGCAGAGCCCCCGCTACGGGAGCTCGAGGGCTGGCCCTCGAAGACGGGATACAGGAATATAGTATACAGGGTTAGTACGTAAGGATCTATTCGCTCGAGTCCTCTTCATCCTCTTCGAGGCTGTCGTCAATAAACTCACACGCCTCTTCGAAGCGGGTCTGGATGAGGGAGCCAATGGCCAGGGCCGGTTCGGCCTTGATGACACGGCCAAACTTGCGGCGCGGTTTCTTCACATTGACGGCCGGGTCCCACGCCGGGTGGTCGCTCGAGGTGAACACGAGCGAGTTGCGGTAGAACCACTCAGAGGTCGTCTCGTCCACCACCGGCACCAGCGGCCGCAATTGCACCTGTGCATTGGCGAACGCAACTACAGCGCGCACTCTATCGCGCACGGCGCGCTGTCCCGCCAGCTGAACAATGCCATGGTACGCCTGGCCAATGCCCACAAAGACAATGTCCTTGGCGTCAAAGTACTCAATGAAGCTGTCCCACAAGAAGAGACACGTCTCCTGGGCACACAGCGTTGCATTGTACCCTTCCTCATAGGCCTTGGGGATCGCCACGTCCACAACGCCGTACTCCTTGCCAACGGCGTAATAGTCGAGGAACTTTTCTCCAGGGTCCACAACAAGCGAGCTCGCCGTGTCAATGGTGCCCAGAACCGCATCACGGTCGGCCCAAATCTCCGGCGTGTCGTGGACAACCACCACCAGCGTTTGCTTCGAGTGGACCCCTTCCGAGGCGAGGATCTGGGCATCCATGCCGACCAAAAAGCTATTCGCTCCGCGCACCACCGGCAGCGAGCACAGGCCAAACTTGCGAAAGTAGAACCGCGCCTGGTACGCTCTAATGATCTCGTCGAGGGACTCGTTGGCCGTGTTGAGCCCCGACGCCGGGACGGCCGCCGCCTCATACGCCGGGCGCAGCGCCTTCCAGTACCGCGAATGGGTCTTGACCACGTCCTCCACGTCGCGCACCGCTTGTTCCGACGGCACTGTAGTACGCGGCATACCCGGGGCGTCCCCGAGAAGTACCTTGGTGACGGCAAGGGCGGACTTGGCAATGGCATTGAGGTTATACCCGCCCTCGAGCACCACCGCGAGCCGTCCACTCGCCAGCGATTTGAGACGGTGGGTCATCTGGGCGTACCCACTAGGGGTTACACGCATCCCCCCCATAATGTCCCCTTCAGCAGCGTCGAACCCGGCCGAGATGATGACGAGATCCGGATCAAACTCAACGGCAATGGGCATAATAACCTTGTCAAACGCGTACATGTAGTCGGCGTCCCCCATCCCCGCGTGAGACCACGGTACGTTGACCGAGAACCCAGTCCCAGCCCCTTCGCCAACCACATCGTGGCCGCCAAATGGGGTCCCTGGGTAGAATCTCCCCCCTTCATGGCGATGGAGAGACACATAAAGCACCCGGGGATCGTCCAGGAACGCTCTCTGCGTGCCATTGCCATGATGAACGTCCCAGTCCAGCACCAAAATACGCCGTACCGACTCGGAGTAGTCCCGCAGCACCACCTTGGCCGCCACGGCGACATTACTAAACAGACAGAACCCCCCCGGCACATTGGGCTCTGCATGATGCCCCGGCGGCCGCACCACCGCAATCCCATTCTTTACGCGCCGCTCCACGACCGCTTTACACATCTCAATCGCCCCGCCGCACGACAACTTGGCGCCCATAAACGAGTCATTGCTCAGATAGATCGAGTCCCCCTTCTCCGTCTCGTGGAGCAGCTGCTCGCGCGACATGTCGGTCGAGGACGCAATGAACTCGAGATGGGCCCGCGAATGCACCAGCAGTATCTCCTCCTCCTGGGCCTCCCGGACCGGCACCTTGAGCATGAGCGGCCCCAGCTCCTCGGCGCCGCGGAGATCGGGGTCGCGCAGCAGCCCCGCCTCGGCAATCGCCTTGTAAATGCGGTATATCCGCCGTGGGTCCTCCGGGTGCGGGTCCACGTAGTCCATGGGCGAGGTGACGATACGGCAATGGTAGCGCATGCGCACGTCGTAGCATATCCCCGTCTTGAGCCCCGCGTACACGAGCTCCGGCGACAGGTCCGCGCTCTCGGGCTCTGCGTGCTCCACGAGCTCCTCGCGCTTGCGCTTGAGCCCGTCCTCGACTTTCCCGCCGTTCATCTCGTCCATCGTTGGTGAAAAGTCGCCGGTTGGGACTTCACTTGAATTGGCCGACACGACACCCCCAAAGGCCATCCCCATCCACAGTCCGTAACAGGGAGCAGGACGGTTACATAGAATGAGCATTGCCAGACCCAAATTCGCAGTGGAGGTGCAGATCATCGAGCTCACCAACATCCCGCAGGTGTCGGGCGAGGTGGTCGTCAAGTGGTACCTCAAGGACTCTGCAAAGCCGGATGCGCGCGGCAAGACGAACCGCGCCGCAGTTAAAGATCACCGTGCCCAATGGCACTACTCGGGGCAGACCAGCGTGCGCATTGGCATCAACAAGAGCGGCTCGCTGCGACACAGCTGGGCCGTGTTCGAGGTCACGTGGGACAATGGCTCCTCGGGGCGCATGCAGCTGGGGCGGGTCGACCTCAACCTGGCCGAGTACGTGGCGCCCGAGGCGCAGGAGTCGAACCGGTATCTGCTCAAGAACTCCAAGGTCAACTCGATTCTCAACGTGGCGATTGCGCTCAAGCAGATCAAGGGGCCCTCTGACTATCGCGTGCCGCCGCTGAGTGCGCCCCAGATCTTTGGCGACATTACCGGGGTCATGGATGAGCACAAGACGCGTGCGGCGGGGGTCTCTGCGGCCGCGTCGCTCACCGCGCCGGGGACCGGTGCGGCGTCTGCGGCGTCCGCCGCGGCGCGCCGCAGGGTGTCCAAAATGTACCACAAAACATACGCCGTCAGCTGGGACCCCTCGCCGCACGACCTGACCCCGGACGACTGCATTGAGGATATATTTGCCGGCGGCGATGGCCTCGGCACGGGCCGCGACCCCGAGCCCCCGAGCTCCGACGAGGAGGACGAGCCGCACTTGCTGTGCGAGGAGGACGAGCGCGAAGACTTTAGGTCCTGGGTTATCCGGCCCGTACATTGATCTCGGGTTGTCCGGCCCGTATACGCATCTCGGGCCATGCCTGTGATCCTGGGGGCCAGCCCCCAGACCCCCGTAGTTGGGGGCTCTGCCCCCAAACCCCCGGTTAGTACTTGCGGTACTGGGAGCGCCGTTCCTCGTATTTCATCCGGCCGCGCCCTTTGAGGATGACCCCGTCGTGCGATACTGGCGGAGGCGATAGTCGCATCCGTTTGGTGTCTCGGGGTGGCCGTTCCGGTCGCGTTGGTGGCTCCCGGCGTGGCTCTTTTGGCTCTTGCTTGCTTTGTCGTTCAGTTCTATCAACTGGAACTTCAATCTTTGGTTTCTTTCGATACAACACCTCGCCACATCGCTCAATTGTCACCTCTTCCCCCGGCACTGGGCGGTCCTGGTCGTCGACCTTGACCTTGTACAACTCCCCCAGCACCGCCATACCCTTGATGACGCGCCCAAACACCGTAGTCGTGTCCTTGAGCCACGGAGTAGGCGCCACCGTGATGAAAAACTGGCTCGTGTTGGCATCGGGTGAGTTGGCATTGGCCGCACACAGGTACCCGGGCTCCTCCAGCCCGGTCCACCCGAGGCTCTCGTCTTCAAACGAGTCGCCATGTATCGTCCCCGGCACGTCGCCGCCCTGCACCAGAAACTCGGGCGCGACAATTCGATGCAGCTGCGTGTTCTTATACGCCAGTCGCCGACCGTCCCGCTCAGTGCCCTTGCACAGGGCTACAAAGTTGGCAACCGCCTTGGGCGCCCTCGCTGGGTACAGCTCTACCACGACACGTCCCGAGGACGCCTTTGACTTAATGTCCAGATATGCCCGAGCCGTCTCCATCTTCCTGGTGGATTCTATATAGATCAAGATCAACCGGTTGGGTCTTTTTTCAATATAGCCGTGCCGCACCCTCCACCTGTCCCCTCCCCTATCTCTCCGAGTATCGCCATTAGCCCCCGTTAGAGGACTGAGGAGGATGATTTCGGCGATTATCTTCTACAACCAAAAGGGCGAGGTGCTCATCTCGCGGCTCTACCGCGACGGGCTACGGAGGTCGATTGCAGACGTGTTCCGTATCCAGGTCATCTCCAACCCCGAGTCCCGCTCCCCGGTGCTGACCCTGGGATCGACCTCGTTCCTCCACGTCAAGCATGAGAATATATATATTGTCGCAGTGACCCGGGGTAATGTCGACGCGGCGCTGGTGATGGAGTTTCTGTACAAGCTTATTGACCTGGGCACGAGCTACTTTAACAAGCTCGACGAGAACGCTATCCGTAGCAACTTTACCCTCATTTACGAGCTGTTGGACGAGATTCTGGACTTTGGGTTCCCCCAGAACACGGAGACTGGCACGCTCAAGCAGTATATTACCACCGAAGGGGTGCGCTCTGAAAACGCCATCGCCGAGAACCCGTCCAAAATCACCATGCAGGCGACGGGAGCCATCTCGTGGCGGCGTCCCGATGTAAAGTACCGTAAGAACGAGGTGTTTGTCGACGTGATGGAGGATGTGAATCTACTCATGAGTTCTACCGGGTCCGTGCTAAAGGCCGACGTTAACGGCCACATTCAGCTCAAGGCGCATCTTTCGGGCATGCCAGAGTGCAAGTTTGGACTCAATGATAGTTTGTTGCTTGATGATGACCGCTCGAATGGGAACCCCGAGACCGGTAGCAGGGCTGCGGCGGGTGCCGTGACCCTGGAGGACTGCCAGTTCCACCAGTGTGTTAAGCTCGGCCGGTTCGATACCAACCGAATCATCAGCTTTACGCCACCCGATGGTGAGTTTGAGCTCATGCGCTACCGTGCGGTGCAGAACATCAACCTGCCGTTCAAGGTGCTGCCGCAGGTCACCGAGGTGGGCCAGTACAAGGTGGAGTACACCATTGCGGTCAAGGCCAACTTTGGGCCCAAGCTGTTTGCCACAGAAGTGGCGGTCAGGATCCCCACCCCGCTCAACACGGCGACGACCCAATTGTCGGCGTCCCATGGGCGGGCCAAGTACGTACCGGCGGAGAACCACATTGTGTGGAAGATTGGCCGGTTCACGGGCGGTTCGGAACACAATATCCATTGCACCGTGGACCTGGCGCCCACGACGACCAAACGGCCGTGGTCGCGGCCGCCCATCTCGATGGACTTTTCGCTCTCCATGTTCACCAGCTCGGGCATTGTCGTGCGATACCTCAAGATCTTTGAGAAACAAAACTACACCACCGTCAAGTGGGTCCGGTACCTGGTGCGGGCCGGGTCGTACGAGATTCGCTTCTAATCGCATAGAGTTTGTTTAAAGTTGGTGTATACCATAGACTGCTCAAAACATCCCTCCTTCATCCCTCATCATCGCTCATCGCTTAGCATTGTTACTCTAATAATTGATCTGTAATGCCCGCGCACTTACATCGCTATCGAGTGTTTTCGCACGCCAATGCCGACGGATACGAGGATCGCAACTACCGGGAGCCGCTGGCCCAGCCCTCGGACGGCGAGCTCAATGAGATGCGCGGGGTCAAACGGCTCGTCAACAAGCAGAAATGGGCGTTTGGTGGGTTCAAGCTTCGCTCCATGAGCTCGCCACCCTTGCTCCGCAATGACTTTGACCCCAAGCCCGGGCTGGCGCCCAAGGTTCAGCGCCATGCAATCTTCTCTCCCATCAACGACTCCACTATCGACCCCATTGCTACTAACCGCGGCTCTGTCATCAAGACTGACCCGCCTCCCGCCATGGCCTCCCGAGTCGTGGTGCTACGCAACATACCCGCCAACGTCGGGCTCAACTCGGTGCTTCTCCAGGCCAGTGGGGGTCCACTAGAACGGGTAACGACGAGTTATGAGAAAACGGCAGGGCTCAAGCAGTTTTACACGGTGCAATTGCACTTTCTGCACCAAAAAGACGCCGCCGAGTTCTTCAATTACGCATCAAGTGGCCGCTACCTGGTCAATGGCCGGTGCTACCTACCGCACCGAGGCCAACCGCCGCTCAAATCGGACCACGACAGCGACGTTATCCGCGAGATGACCGACAACGGGGCCCGGCGATGCGTCGTACTCAAACGCCATGGTAAACTACCAGACCAGGCCAAGCACAGGCCGTCCGATCCGTTGTACAATGTCTCCATGGACGTGTCGCTCGACACGATCCGGCGCAACTTCTCTGAGGTTGGCGTCATCATCTCGATGCAGCCCATTGTCTCCTCGGTGGTCTCTATATCCATCCAATTTGCTGACGTTCGCTCCGCGATCAAGCTCAAGCAGCTCTTTGACTCGAAGAGCCATTGGCTCGCCAAAAAGTACTCCAAGTGGGGCATCTTCTACGGTAAGGACCCCATGGAAAAGAGCTGCCCCGCCTCTCTCAATTGATGCATTTATATAGCTTGCAATTACACAATTATACACCCTCCTATCGCCGCGATCCGTAGTCGGACCCCTAATTGGACCCGTAGTGTTTTCGAGGGCCAGCCCTCGAGCTCCCGTAGCGGGGGCTCCGCCCCCAGATCCCCGTAGTACCTACTGAACAATCTCTCCGCGCAGCGGAGCCCCAGGGGGTCTGGGGGACTGGTCCCCCAGGTCAATCGGGCCCCCAAATGTCTTCGAGGGCCAGCCCTCGAGCTCCCGTAGCGGGGGCTCCGCCCCCAGACCCCCGTAGTACCTACTGAACGATCTCTCCGCGCAGCGGAGCTCCAGGGGGTCTGGGGGACTGGTCCCCCAGGTAATTGGGCCCCCAAATGTGTTCGAAGATCCCATGGAAAAGAGCTGCCCCGCCTCTCTCAATTGATACATTTATATAGCTTGCTATTACAATTATACACCCTCCTGTTGCCGTGATCCGTGGTCGGACCCTCGAGACGGACCCCTCGAGGCCGGAACACCAACGGCCTAAAGTGCGCCGAAGCTCTAGTCCACCCGTCTCACCAGCCCCAGTATCACCAGTATTCCATACCAAAATGTCCAAGACGGCCAGAACCCCCCGGGTCATCATCATGCGCCACGGCGAGACCGAGTGGTCCAAGTCGGGCAAGCACACCTCGCGGACCGACCTGCCCTTGACCGCCAGCGGCGAGAGGCTCGTCACGGCCACCGGCCAGGCGCTCGTGGGCGAGAACCGCCTCATCCACCCGGACCACCTCGACAAGGTGTTCGTCTCGCCGCGGCTGCGGGCCAAGCAGACGCTCGACCTCATGTTCAAGGACCACCCGGCGGAGATCGCCAAGATCCCCGTCGAGGTCACCGAGGACATTCGCGAGTGGGAGTACGGCGACTACGAGGGGATGCTCACCAAGGAGATCCGGGAGCTGCGTAAGAGCCGTGGCCTCGACCAGGAGCGCCCGTGGCAGATCTGGAAGGACGGCTGCGAGAACGGCGAGCTCCCCCAGGAGATCTCCGACCGACTCGACCGCCTCATTGACAAGATTGTCGCGATCCACACCAAGGCCATTGAGGAGAACCGCTACTCGGAGGTCATGGTCGTCGCCCACGGCCACATCCTCCGCGCCTTTGTCCTGCGGTGGGTCAACCGGACCATCGACGAGAACCCCTCCATCATCCTCGAGGCCGGCGGCGTCGGCGTGCTCAGCTACGAACACCACAATTGCGCCGAGCGGGCCCTCTGCCTCGGCGGCGGGTTCATCCTGCCCAAGGACGAGTAGAGCTTGTACCTAATGCACATTCCCGCACCGATCTCTCCGCGAAGCGGAGCCCCAGGGGGTCTGGGGGACTGGTCCCCCAGGCAATTGGACCCCAAACGTTTTCGAGGGCCAGCCCTCGAGCTCCCGTAGCGGGGGCTCCGCCCCCAGACCCCCGTAGTACCTACCGAACGATCTCTCCGCGCAGCGGAGCCCCAGGGGGTCTGGGGGACTGGTCCCCCAGGTAATTGGGCCCCCAAATGTGTTCGAGGGCCAGCCCTCGAGCTCCCGTGGCGGGTGCTCCGCCCCCAGACCCCCGTATTAGCAGTAGTGTCATTAGTCTAAACAAAATAAATACTTTACAGATTGCTGCGGCGCAGCTGGTCGAGGATTTCCGACTGTTCGAGAGAGAGGGCGCGTACGCGGGGCTGGGGGTGTTTCTTGCCGATTCTGAACCCGAACAGCTCGAGCGCCTTGGTCGGGGACTCGCCGCCGACCTTGGGGGACCCCTGAGGCACTCCGGCGCGCACGTTTGGCGAGTTTGGCTCGGGGATGCCGCCGTCGGTGAGGCTCTGGAAGGAGGTGTACCCCGGGTTGATGTCCTGGGGGATGAGCGGGCGGCGCTCAGAGTCGGGGTTGTCAATGCTCTGTTTGATGTGGCCCGAGTGGTACGGGGACTGGGCGACCCGCTCGTCGAGCTGCATTGAGAGGCAGAGCACTCCGGAGAGCACGAGGCAGGTGCCGACCGCGACAAGCACGATCTGCGCCGCGGTGAGCTTTGACGTCTGCTCAAAGTAGACCAGGCCATTGACGATGGTGGTCACGTTGTAGACGCAAAAGATGAGCGGGTAGAGCACCGAGGTGGAGCAGAGCCGCAGCCCCGCGTTCATAATGTAGAGCTGCGAGAGCGCAAAGAAGAGAAAGGCGCCGACAATGAGCCAGGTCTGCCAGCGGCCATAGTCATCGGCGCGGTGGTCCTTGATCCCGCGGAGCACGAGCTCCACCGCCGACTTGGCCATGAGCAACGAGTGCGCGGAGAAGATGCCGCTGATGCACCCGTACAGCACCCCCTTGAGCGTCGTCGTGCTATAGTCGTGGGCCCGGACCCGCGACAGGTAGCGGATGGCCGCCAGCAGCGCCGCCACCACGACCATGGTCAGCGCCATCCACAACACAAACGGCCTTCGATGCAGCAGCACCAACAGCCCGTCCAGGTCGTGGTTCGGCTCCGGGATCGAGCCGAACGCCGCAATGAGCAGGGCGCCGCCGGCGACCAGAACCGTGCCCAGCACCGAGAGCCGCGTGAACGGCTCGTCCAGCACCACACTGGCACAGATTGAGTTGAACACCAGCCCCACCGCCTGCAGCGGAGACAGCACGATCAGGGGGAGGGTCGTAATCTGCACGGTCGACCCGAATATGTTGCTCAGCAGGAACATGGAGAGGCCAATGCGCCACAGGCTCTGCCGGTGCGCGGGCCGCCTGGGCACGCTCGGCGGCTTACAGTCCTCTAGCGTGTGCGACTTGCGCTGTAGCGTGATGCCTACCGATTGTGTCGCCGATGAGAGTACCCCGACGATGCATCCCAGCAGGATGGTGTGTTTCGAGGCCCCTTTCATTGCAGTGGCCCATCAAGTGTCGTTCAGGAGCGTGGGAGCACTCGATATAGCTGTTACCTCGAAGTAGGGCGGCTGGTGTCGGTCCTAACTAGTGCGGAAATCCAATGTCCAGGTACACCTGTATCAAAGGGTATGATGAGGCCGTGTATGCTCGGCGGCATTAACGGCTAATTATACTACGTTTATGCTTAACCTTCACCACGCCGCCCCAGGGGCTCAGCCCCCCGGTAATTGTACTCCCGGTGTATTCGAGGGCCAGCCCTCGAGCTCCCGTAGCTGGGGGCTCTGCCCCCAGACCCCCGTTAGGCCTCGGACGGGTCCTGTGGTCAACGATTGTGAATTAACGCTAAATCAGCGGGCTCTCCGCCAAGCGGAGCTACAGGGGGTCTGGGGGACTGGTCCCCCAGCGTCGCCTCTCAGGGCGGTTTACAATCCATTGCAGACCATCCATACTGAATATCGAGAGCTAATAATGTTTCTTCATCCTACGGAAACGGCCCTATGCAAGCGAATGTGAATTAACGTTAAATCAGCGGGCTCTCCGCGAAGCGGAGCTACAGGGGGTCTGGGGGACGGGTCCCCCAGCGTGGCCACTCAGGGCGATTCGCAATCCATTGGAGACCATCCATACTGAATATCAGGCCTTAATAACTTTTCATCGTCGTACGGAAACAGCCCTATGCAAGCGAATGTGAATTAACGTTAATTCGACGAGCTCTCCGTGTAGCGGAGCTACAGGGGGTCTGGGGGACTGGTCCCCCAGTGTCGCCTCTCGGGGCGATTTACAATCCATTGGAGACCATCCATACTGAATATCGAGAGCTAATAATGTTTCTTCATCCTACGGAAACGGCCCTATGCAAGCGAAAGTGAATTAACGTTAAATCAGCGGACTCTCTACAAACTACTGCCGGCCCTGGCCGTTGAGTCTTTGGGGTTCTAGGGGCGGAGCCCCTGCCACAGGGGGTCTGGGGGACTGGTCCCCCAGGTCAACTGCTCGCCTAGTGTCTTCGAGGGCCAGCCCTCGAGCTCCCGTAGCTACCAGACCCCCGTTCGGGCCCCGTGGTCAACGATTGTGAATTAACGTTAATTCGATAAACTCTCCGCTTGCGGAGCAGCAAGGGTCTGGGGCGGCGGAGCAAACCGGGTCCCTGAAGGGCAAAGAACACGAAACAGCCGGCGAGACCTCCATGCCGGGCGCTACGAAAGGCTTGTCGAGCCGGTGCACCGCCGGGAGGCTGCGAACGGCTGGTCGAGCCGGTGCACCGCCGTGAGCCGCGGTAGATCCCGGGACAGGATCCGAACATCTGAGCACCGATAAAAAGCCTGCTCGGGGCCCCCTTTCCCCTGAATCGACGAGAGCCATGCTACGGAGACCAGTATACACAGTACGAGGCGCGATTAGCGGGGCGCGGTACCTGTCGAACCTGCCGGTGAACCAGCAGAACGTGGTGGACAACGCGATTGCGCGCCAGCACCTGCTGGTGCCCTATATGGAGGAAGCTGCGGCGGATCCAGTCAATGCACCCACGACGCTGCCCATTGCGGTCGTGACGGAGCGGGACCCGGCGGTGTCTGCGGTAAAGCATTGGATGTCCGTGGGGAAGAGCTTTGTCAAGCTGTACAAGACGGGCATTGTCAATGTGTGGAAGAACTACCGGTTCTCGGTGGAGTACATGAAGGCGCACCGAATCGGCCGGGTGGGGCTGCTGACCCAGAAGATATTGGACGATTCGTTTGGGCAGTCGTTGGAACACGAGGGCAAGGCGATTGTGCCGGTGGAGAAGCACATTACGCGGTCGCAGTACCAGACGCTTCTACGGACGGAGCGTGATATCAAAAAGCTACCGCTATTTGCGGCCATCTTTGCGGTTTTCTTTGAGACGACCCCGGTGTTGGTGATGCTCTTCCCGCGGATCACGCCTGGGACATGTACGCTTCCGTTCCAGAGCAAGCGAGACTTGACGCGGGCCAATGCAAGCATTGCGGCGGTCAAGGCGCTGCACCCAGAGGACACGCCGAAGCGGTTCAGTCTATCTGTACACCGGATGAGCGATGTAGAGCTGCAGGCGCTCGCGGCGGCGGTATTCCCCCCGTCGGTGGTGCCATTTTCGTTGTATCCGCGGCGGGTCTTGGAGCACAAGGTCCAGAAGCATATTGACGAGGTCCGAGCCGACGACGTGCTGTTGGGTCGGTACGGTAGTGTGTGGACGTTGAACGAGGAGGAGTTGAGGTTGGCCTGTCTCAGCCGGGCCATTGGCACTGCGAACAAGACGGTGACCCAGCTGAGGGCGGATCTTTTCCTGTGGATTACCAACATGGCCGAGGGCCGCTATGACGCTGGGTTTTATTTGTACCCACTTAATACGACAAGGGCCCAGGCCGGCGAGATTGCGCGGAAACGCAAGGTGCTCAAGAACTGATGACGATATGATTTGCATATAGATACTGTATTATAGTCTTAATGATTTTCCATATTTCCTGTTCCGTGTCTGCATCTCCACAAGGTACAATTGGTGGTAGATAGTATTAAATGTTAATCGGCTATAGTACAATGGTCGGTACAATCGATATAATGGTCGGCGCAATCGATATATTGGTCGGTACAATCGATATAATGGCCGGTACAATCGATATAATGGCCGGTACAATCGATATATGGTCTACAGAGGTATACGGGTACGGTATTAAGAATATCAACAGTCGATGCAGGTGGATGCACTTGCGTGTTTGTTATGATCTACTGCAGCCTGCACTAATAATAGCATGAGGCATGCAGATTTTCGCATGGGCCCTTCCATCGCCGCCAAAACCACCCCGGCCAAGCTCGACCAAGGACCAAGCCTTACCATCCCCAAAGACCAAAGCCATAGGTCCTTGTCGTATCGTCGTCACTCTAAGATTGTCTCATCGCCATCTTAAACAAAGTTGAGACACCAACGACCCTGGAAAGTTTCACCTTTGGAGCCCCAAAATGACAAAATCCCCCCATTCCAGGGAGCGGAGCTGTGCAGTTGGGTCCTGCATACCGGCGCGGCATGGGCGGACAAGAAGGAACCCGCCGTGCGGTTGCTAGTACCGATTCTTGCCTGAGGTGGACAAAGAATGAGCGAGCTGATCGGGATACGAGGGGCCCGCCAAAAGCTTAAAGCTCGTCGAGACACTCTACTGCTTAAATTAGCACGCCCAATTGTTGAAACAGGGATTACCCATACGCGGTTTTGTTTGTGGGAGGATCGTCTTTAGCAGAGGGGTGGTTGGTCGATCATCGAGCCCTTTTCTTCGCCTATATAGCATCTAGTTGTCGCCGCGTGTGCATTTGTTGGATCTCGTTGGCTCGTTCTATACCATGCAGACGACAGTACTTATTGCAGTGTGTGCCGTCGTGGGGGTTGGAGTGGTCGCGTTCGTGGTCATTAGACTGCGCAGCTGTGTCTACCAGCAGCGCAAGAAACGACGCGATCGCGACGTGGAAAAGCGGCCCCTGCCGCCAAAGCCCCCCGTGTTTTTGAATCGCGACAAGGACGACCCGCTGGTGAAGGCCTATGAGGTTGACGGGTCGGACGAATCAGCGTACCCGTACCCGACCCCAGAGGGGCCCCGGTACAACAATGAGTACTTTGAATACCAGGGCACAATTGACCACGGGAGTGGGTGCGACATTTCGCTGGCGAGTAGAGAGCAATTGGCCAGCGAGGACAAGAAGGAGCCGGTAAACCGCCCCTCGGCAGCCGCGAAACCGTCCCATTTGCGCCATGAAACGACAACATCGGTAGAGATTCCGGCAAGGAATCCATTGCGCAAGACGAGCCGCGATGTTATTATTGAAAAGAAGCGTAGCCGCGAAAATATGAATCAGCCCTCGTTGGCCTCGCAGCCCAGCCGCGAGACTATGACCAGCGAGACTATGGCGTTGCGAAAAATCAACACTGAAGACACCAATAGCGACTTTGAATTCAGCCACAAGGGATCAAAGTCCGAAAGCGACATCATGTCTGCGTCATCCCGTAACCCATCGAGCCAGTGGGACGAGGAACACCGTAATACAATGAACTTTGAAGGACTGGGCAAGATTATGCGCCTCACTCCTCAAAGCAGCTATAACCATCTCAAGGAACACCTAGACACTGAGGGCCGCGAGTCGCCCATCCTTTCTAATATCACCAAAACACCACCCGCGGGCTCTTCTTAATTATTTATTATTTATTTCTCGGCTCATCTACGCCTTGGGCTCGGCCACCGCTGGCTGCACCTCCTGTGGAGGCTCCACCAATTCTTCCTTGGCGGCGGTCTGCTTGCTCGTCTCGTGCTTGACGTCCAATCCCTCGCCCCGGCGGCTCGTGTCGACCTTCATGACCTCACGCAGTGCCATGGTCGCATAGGTGGAGCTCTGCAGTTGCAGTCGCAACACGAGCGCCCGTTTGGACCCTTGCTTGTCCTCGACTACCCGGTGAGACTCGTCGAGACCCTCATTGATAAGGTCCAAATCGGTCCGCACCAGCTGGTCCATGGGGCTCTCGTAGCTCTTGATCCACCACTCGACATTTCCTGGTCGCACCACAACGTTTCGGTACGCACCGGAGAGCGAGAACTCTCGAATGTTGCGCTTCATGTTATCAATATCAATGCCATCGGCCTCCATAATCTCCCGGTACACCTTTGCAACCTCATTGTCAGGGTACTTGATGTCAAACCCGGGAGTCGGCAGCACAATGTCGAATATAGTCTTGGTCTGTAGGTCCTCCTCTGTAACTAGTCGAGCTCGAACAAATGTGTCCTCCTTGACGTCCTCCTCAAACCCAGCAGACTCTTGCTTGTCTGTATTATCAACGCTGCTGCTCTCATCAATAACCAAATCTCCCGGCACAACCTTGAGTCCGTACCGCTTGATTCGCTCGCTAGCAGCCCGGTTCCACACGTACGACTGGTACGCGTGGGCGTACATGATCCGCAGGTTGCGTGGAATCTGCATCACCGCCGGTAGGTACCCCTTGGGGTCTCTAGACAGAGCTCGCAGAATGGCATGCTCAGCAACGCACTTCTTGGGCATGAGAGGAAGCGCCTTCTTGGCGTCCTTGGTCTCCTCCCACACTTTACGGGCCGCCACCGAATCGGGGATGACAAGCTCCTGGTTGGCCAGAATGAGCTCCACCACCTTTTGCCACTGCGAATTGAGCACGTACTTGCCCACCGTGTGGGTGGAGATGGAAAAAGTGCCGAATCGCTGCATACCATAGTAGTTAATAAACCCGTTCATCTTGAGCGACTCGAGGGCCTTGTTGAGAACAGGCTCGACCTCGCTGCCGTCAAGAGACTCAATCTCTCGAATCGTAATCAAAAACTCATTGCCCTTGAGGTCCCCGAGCCGCAATGGCTCAGCCTCGTACCGGAAGGACCCCAGCTTGATGCCCCGCAGGGTCCGGTTCATGCCCATGAGCCGCTCAATCTTCATCTTGGAGATGCACGCTCGCTGCACCGTAACACCCCGCCTGTCCTTGGTACCACCATAGGCTACGCTCTTAGCAGGAACCTTGAGGAACTTGGCCAGCAGGTTGGCGACCTCCATAGTGTCCTTGTTCTCCTTATAAACGGTGAAGTGGGCCCAGTCCTGGAGCTCGCCCGTGATGCTCTTATCGAGCTTAGGCAGCCCTCGCTTACGGCCCCCATTGCCTCGCGCGTTGCACAGGGTGATCTGGAATGCGTTCTCCGGGGTCGTCTTGGACTCGAGCCGCGAATCAAACGCCTCTCGTAGCAATTGGTGCACAGCGGTACGCTGCTCCTTGCCCTCGAATGTAGACTTGGTCTCGTACTTTCGGCCGCTGCTAAACAGCGCCACAATGCCATCGTAGTCCTCCTGGCCGAGCAGATCAATAAGCTTGTGCTTCTGCTCCTCCGACGGCTCGGGAACCGCCTTCTTCTCCCCTTCCTTGGCCTTGTCCTTCCTTTCGCCGGTCAGCGGCTCACCGTTCTGAGGGCCCAGATCAACCAAGTGGACGACCTTGCCATCGAGACCAATCTCGTTGACCAGGAAATCAGTGTATCGCTGCTTGATGATGCCTTTGAACCCGGTCAATTCGGGCGAGATGTACTCTACCACCCCGACATCGGGCTCGGTTATCCCCGTGGGGGCATTGACCTTGGCCCGCTTCTGCTCGGGGCCGTCATTGCTCTCTTGGTGTTCCCTCTTATCAACCATACCGAGAGCGAACTATCGATGAGCCGTTTTTTTTTCATTAGCGAAGTTTTCTTTCATGGTTAATTCAGCCACTGATATTAAATCACTCGAAATTGTTTATCACGGCGATGGCCGCCCACGACTCTGCTACGGGCCATGGCTCGTTGTACTAGTAGTAGTACGCCAAGCCTCCAGGGCTTGTGATTTAATCTCTGTCAACAGAAACTGTAACCAGCGTAGGTACAGAGTTGCAGTTGGGAGTTTGTTACACCCGTAACCAATTGCGCACTAAGACGGCTCATAGAAAAGGGTGGTCTTTAATAGTTCAGACACCGTTGGTGGGTAATATACCGATGGTGGGTAATATACCGACGGTCGTTGATATCGACGGTCGTTGATACCGACGGTCGTTGATATACCGATGGTCATCGATGGCCGCTGATACCGATTGTCGTCGATGATCTTTGATAGTTCAGATCCACTGGTGGTAATCGGAACGCCGTGCGGCGAGATGCACGTGATACATTGCGGCTCAGGGGCGCGGCACAAAATATCCGGAGTCCGGATTGCCGCCGGTTTAATATGAGCACGGAATGGCCCTAAATTGCAGCAAAGTGTCGTGCTGTCAGGTGGGTCAGCGATACGGGCAGCTGACGTGATTGGATAGCCGGAGCGAGGCGCGTGGGGAAGGCAGGCTCGGGGGAGCGATGCGGTGAGTGTGTGGAGGGTGGTAGCGGGCCTCCAATATAGTTGTTATCAGTCAGCGTAATAGCACCTTTTCCCTCTTTTTTATATATACCTACCATTCACTTGCGATTACACTCCAGTACGGCAGGAGAGTACAGCACCGCTTGTTACTACTATCTACACTACGCCGACCTTTACTCAACAAGGCGGTAACTTTTATTTTTGGATTTTAAATATCAAATCGGACCTGGGCCTCGGGCACGGTTACTTGTTGCTACACTCGTTGGGCCATTTTGTTACGGGTTTGCGTTACCGCGGGCTGCAAAGGGTGTAACTAGAAATTAGGTACACGGTCTCAGACTTACGCGACCCCAGACCACAAATTACGTACGCAAGGGTTTGGACCGCCAAGACTTTACCAGACCATGGTGTCGTACGGAGCGATCCCGGACACGGCCAGTCATAGCTCCAGCTCCACAGCCAACTCGCGAGCCATGTTAAGCCGGCGTGACTTTGTTAATGACTATTCCAACGAGCCAGGGGCCACCATCGCGTCTGCCATGGTGAACCTGCTCAACACGATCATCGGCGCGGGAATTCTAGCCATGCCTTTTGCATATAGAGCTAATGGCATCCTGTTAGGGACCGTTATCATCCTGCTCGCTGGGCTGTCGGCCGGGTTTGGCCTATATTTACAGGGGCTCAGCTCGACCTACGTGCCGCGAGGGCACTCCTCCTTCTTTGCGATTGCAAAGGTCACGTACCCGTCGCTGGCGGTGGTGTTTGACATTGCCATTGCTGTAAAGTGCTTTGGCGTGGGCGTGTCCTACATTATTATCATTGGGGACCTCATGCCGCAGATTTCAGAGTCGTTTGGCTCCTCTAGCCCCGTGCTGCTGCACCGCCAGTTTTGGGTTGCCTTGTCCTTTGGCGTCGTGGGGCCGCTCTCCTTTTTGCGAAAGCTAGACTCGCTCAAGTACACGAGTTTTGTCGCGCTCGTGTCGGTGGGCTATTTGGTGCTCGTCGTGGTGGGCCACTTTTTGCTCGGGGACACCCTGGCGAACCGTGGCCCCGTCAAGGTGTTCCAGCCGGAAGGGCTGTCGGCCATTCTTAATGCGCTGCCCATCATTGTGTTTGCCTTTACATGCCACCAGAACATGTTCTCCGCGCTCAATGAGCTGTCCTATGTGACTGAAGGGCGAGTCAAGCGTATTGCTGGGGGGTCCATTGGCACCGCGGCGTTCTTTTACGTGCTGGTGGGTCTGTGCGGCTACTTTTCGTTTGGCGACAATGTCGGCGGTAATATCATCTCCATGTATCCCTTCTCCGTCTTTTCGACCATTGGGCGAATTGCCATTGTTGTGTTGGTCATCTTCTCGTACCCGCTACAGTGCCACCCGTGTCGTGCCTCGGTGAACCACGTAATGCACTCGCTGCGACGGGGCATCCAGAAGCACAAGTTTGCCGCAGTATTGACTGCTGATGATGCCTCTGACCACGGCGATGAGGAGGTGCAGGTTCACCACGCCACCGCTGTGCCCATGGACACCAAGACCTTTGTCTCCATCACCTCTGCCATTCTCGCTCTTTCCCTGGTCGTGGCGCTCACGGTCGATTCTCTCGAGCTCATGCTGGCCTTTGTCGGCTCGACTGGGTCTACCTCCATCTCCTTCATTCTCCCGGGCATCTTTGCATATAGCCTGCTGGGAAAGACGAGCGATATTTCCACCAAGGAGCGTATCATTCGGTACTGTGCCCTCGCGCTTTCGCTGTGGGGTATCTTTGTGATGACGGTTTGCCTTGGTACTAATATTTGGCTTCTCGCTCGATAGATATTAACGACTTTATATTACCTATTAACGGTACCGGTTATACACATACAATATACTTCAACCTGTTGAACCTCTTCTGTCCACTGCTCCAAGCCGTTGATTGTTGAAGACATGCAGTGATGGGATTAATTCTGACTGAGACGTGCTGCGACCCATGCCCTTGCATTGTCGTCCGATTGGCGATTAAGGGAGCTGTTTGTTCGATTCATAGTGTCATGTATGATTCAGGTTGATTGTAGAGTTTATCTATGTACTGGCCTGTCTAGAGTTTCATTGGCCATAAAGCGTGTGATTAAGGATGATCGAACCCCGTGGCCATTGCTTCGCCTGACATAATTGAGGCGTATCTGACCACCAATGAACAATGCAATTGACGAGGTGGGCCATCTCCAGCTTTTAGTGCCGTGACCAGAGAATAGTTGATTAGAAGAATTCACTCCGCTACACAAATACGAGATCTCGATATACAAAACTATAGCTGACCCACGAAAAAGTTTATAGTTGCTTGATCTAGACTCCTCCATGGCCGGTCTCAGCCAAGTCCCTAGATGTCCATCACACACACTAAATTCAGCCCAACCCTGCTACACACTTGCACGTATCCCTTCAATTGGAACTACCACCAATAACCTCTCATCATGCCGTATACCACTATAGTGGTATAGGGTAGTTCACATTGCAACATTTCAAGTGACAAAACCGGCGAACCCAATACGATTCTTGGTAGATTCAACTACGTAGTTCTACTCGACAAGGCGTCTTCCCCTCAACCCACAAAGGCCCATCATCCACGCGAATCCAAATTAATCACTCCAGCCTGTAGATCCAGCCTAATTCCAGCCCAGTCTGTAGCCCCAGCCGTACCGCGGAATTACGCTGAGCCGCACCTGCCGTAACCGCTTGACTGCGTTTCACAATGTTTTTGTTCTTCGCGGGCGCGGGCCGGACGGGCGAGCATCGTCTTCTCCCAACAGGGAGGTCACTTGGACAGCGAAATATTCTTGGAAACTCAGCCCCGGGACGAGGTGTACTTGAGGGCTTCAAAGAGACAGGTTTTTGACGGATCGATAGCTCGCTCACCCCCGCCCTATCTGGACACGACAGGACCTATATAAATTACCAGGTTCTATCATATTCGTACCGAGACAGCACTGGCCTGGTCTTTTTGTACTTTATTTTTTTCTAGTGTAGCGGGTCCATCTACGTTTTTAAGAGCTCTTGATACCGTGTCGAACTAACTCGGCGGTGTAAAAATGGCGTACTCGTACGGGATGGATAACACGTACAGGGGCCGCCGACGGACCGGGTTCTCCGTGTCGTATATTGTGGGCGACCCGTTTGCGCTCTCGAGCATATCGATTGCGCTCATTGGGTGGATTATCGCGTTTGGCGGGTCCATTGCGGTCGACGTGGAGTCTGACTTTCCGTCCCTGACGTGGTGGGGCATTGTTTTTGAGATTCTCGTGATTGCGGGCATTATATACGTGGTGGGAGCGCAGCGACTGCATGCGTACCAGCTGGCGCTGGTGAGCAGCCTTGCGGTGGCCACCATTTACACTACTAACTCGACGACCCACTTCATTTGGACGGGCACGCCTTCGAGCGGCGCCGTCACGGCGGGGCACATTTTGCTCTCGATCATTAACATATTGTGGATGCTCTACTTTGGTACGACTCCGGATGCGCGCCCGCACTCGTTTGTCGACTCGTTTAGCATTCATCACAATACTCCAAACTCGATGTACGCGTCGGGCGTGAGCAGAGGGGACTCGAACCGGCGGTCCAATCCGTTTGCGTCGCGCGGGTCCAATGGGGATGATATTAACATGAACTACGCGCCGAAGGAGACGGCTTCTACGGGACCGCAAATGTACACTTCAGACCAGCTGGGAGGGCACTTTGAGAACACGGCGCCCTCCGAGTCGCGCGTAGACAGTTATATGGGCTCGGCGGCCGGGAACAATGACATGCAGTCGGCGACTGACGTTCTCCCGGCGCCGACGGAGTATCCGTTCAAGGCGACGGCCATTTATTCGTACCAGGCGAGCCCGGACGATGCGAATGAGATATCGTTTGAGAAGGGCGAGGTGCTCGAGGTGAGCGACATTACCGGTCGGTGGTGGCAGGCGCGACGAGAGAATGGCGAGGTGGGTATCTGCCCGTCAAACTATGTCGAGCTTATCTCTCCTCATTAATCTTTGATTACATCATTCATCGTTCATTGTTCATCGTTGATCGTTCATCATTCATCGCCCCCCATTCATCATTCATCATTCATCATCCACCATCATTCATCATCCACCATCATTCATCATCTACCATCATTCATCATTCACCATCACCATCATTCATCATTCATCATCGTCATCATATTGGCCAATGTTGCCTTGGTTACGCTACTTACTCGAGTTACCGTCTAGTTACTTACTTACCATATATACTGTTTGTCTGTTTGCTTATCTCTCTGTACATTGACAGTAGCAGGGCTGTGCCCATATACAGCATGGAAAATAATACATTAACCACTAAAATAAAAAAGCTAAATCAATCGTTTCCAAGACACACTTGGGGTTTTTTCATGTTCAACACATGGGATTCACGTACCGTTGAGCCGCACCGACCCACCCGTGCCTTCTAAAGTCAGCCGCATCTTCTGCGGCGCACAAGAAAACCCCACACAAATTGCAGTATAATTAGTCATCTTCGTCATCAGAACGGCTGTCCTCGGCGGACCCGCCTTTTAGAATCTTGGCCACCACCCGGAGAATCATGTAGAGCCAGATTATGGTGATTACTTGCAGCACAATCAGCATGCCGATAAAGTACTGGTACACGGTCAGCGAGAAGCACCGCTCCCGGCCCCCCTCAGGGGTGTAGCACCGCCCCATGGGGATAAACACCGGAGAGTGCTTATACACTGACCACGTCACATAGTTGTAAAACACATGCCGGCACGTAACCCAACTCAGGAGGAAGATGCCAAACATGGCGTCGCACGCCCGGTTGAACCCAAGATACTTGAGCATCTTGGCCGTCGAGAGCAGCGTGTCGACATTGTCCATCAGGACCAAGATCACGTGGCCGACCCGCATGAAATAGTAGTAATAGGACCCAATGATTAGCGCACAAGTAACAATGTGGTGCGTGAACATTTGAACGTGGTCCTTGCGCCGCTCCTCGACATTAAGCACATATATCTGCGAGAGCCAGCACGCCAGCTGGATCAAATAGTACGCCTTGAACAGCGGGTCCATCGCACAGTGCGGCCACCCACGCCAGCAATTCTTGACCGCTTCACGGCCCAAAAACACATTGTAGTCAGAGTGGTAGAGCAAGTACATGCCCACACCCCATGATGCCGTATAGTAGACCGAGCTCCACCCTTGCTCCGCAAACCGCGCCACGGCCTTGGGCTTGCGAATGCCAGACGCCCGTGCAATGGGCATAAATAGATAGTCCATAATTACCGACCGGATCAGGGTCAGTATCACGATCCACAACACTACAAAGTACGCATCGTCAGGACCAATCGTCAGCGTATTGCCCTCCCCCGTCGGATACTGCAATGTGAAGAACTTGGTAGTGTGTGGGCGCAGCGCCGGGATCTGATGGAGCGCCGCAAGAGCCACTAGCGCCTTGATTGTCAGTCCCTTTTGGCGCTCGCCGAGATAAGAGGCCCATGTAGCAATCTTCTTTGGTTTTCGGCGGACCCGCCGCAGCTTGGGCTGCTCCTCCTTCTCTGAAAGGGGCCTCGAGAGGTCACCCTTGGCACGATGCCGAAGCTGGTGGTACGGACTGCTCGCTGTGACGACCTGGGTTGGACCAGTCGCATTTGGAGAACCGGGAGGGACCATGGTTGGAAGATGAACTTCTCGCTAAGTCTCGTGGTTCTTCGTATTTGGTGTCGTGTTCTTCCCGGGTCGGATTTCGCGTGAAAAACGTTAAATGCAAGCGTTGAGAGCGCGCTGCGATCGTTTCACAATTTTCAAGACACCTCAAATTTGCCAGATCTCGCCCGAGTGGATTTTATACCCCTTTAATCAGCGGCGCAATTGGTGGCGTTTCGGCGTGTGATGGGTTTATTCAGATTTGAAAAGTAGAGTGTCCTATATTTTCCCCTGGATGCTGTAGGCGTGGCGGTGTATGAGGAGAATTCGGTGATGACCCACGTGTAACGGGTGCAGTTACCACTAATGGGGGTCACCATGACGTTGAATGGAGCAAGTGAGGGAGATTGGGCCATACGAGGGATTATTCTCGTCCGCCTAGGTCAGACGACTTTTGGTGCCTCGTGTATCTCACTGTACCAGTAGATAAGATATGCTGTGGGCTCGGTCTTGTGGGTGTGTAAGGGAGAGGTGGGTAACATGGGGCTGAAATACTGGTTAAGGTACGCCATTCTCCACCATTCCGCCATTTTTGTGGGCTATCACTGGCCGATTATATACCATCCATTGGAGTATTTTAGTTGATAAATATCCAGTATATATATAGGGCACATTTGTGATCGGCATAGTTGTTTTAATTTAAGCAGCGGCGTAGCGCTCTTAGTGAAGTCCTCTATGCGCAAGTACAATGTGGAAGAGTGAATGGTACTGTTATTGCAGTGGTTCCAACCCACAGGGATAACATGGCAAATTGACAAATATTCAAACTGTTAATACTCGACAATTGTTCCTCCAGAGCATTCACAGCATTCACGGTCCATGATGGAATCCGACGATATACCGGTAATTATACCTGGTATATGGTAGCACATTCAGACATAGGTTACGAATTCAAAGAACTGTATCACGAGCCATGAATTCCAATTACGTAATATGTCGTACTTGATAACAATGTCATTTGAACAATTGATTCTTTTCAACCATCGATAACCCATACAATAATTCGGATTATCTATCGGATCTAGAGTGGTGCGGCTGTAGCCGACGACAACCCAACACCAAAAATTAAAAATTCCCGATAACGCCCTACCGCACTGGTGAACGATGTCAACGTACATCAGAGGGCGTAGATGTGGTGTAGACAACTGTAAATCGCGGCACTATACCCAGATCAACGGCCAAAAAGTATGCCGGTTCGGTCATGTCCAGGAAGGCGAAGTTGAGGTCGGCGAGGATGATGATGATTTCGCCCAGTCAGGGCGCCGAATTGATCTGCCGACCCAGCTCTCGCAAAAGGCCTCCTACATGCTGTCGCAGAAAGAATCAGAAGAGGCTGAGCATGGCAAAGTCTACTACGGTAATACCGGCCATGCACTCTTCATGCAGTGTTTTCAATACATTGTGAGATCGCAGCTGGAATGGCTCGTTTCTACCAAAGAGCTGCGCCCCGAACTCTTCAAAGTCGTCAGGGGGCTATTCGCATTGTATATTAATGAAACTGAATTCTCCAACATCTCCTATGGTCAGCAAGACGACTCTGATCTCGTCAGTGAACCAATTGGCTCTGCCAAAGATGACGATTCGTCTGACAGCGAACAGGAGGACTCTAATGGCGACACAACAGATGGAGAATCCAAAACCTCTACCGCCAAACCCAAAATCGTCGTCGATAAAGCTAATCTAACCCATACAATTCTATTGTGCTATCTGGGATGCGTCATGCTCCGCATCCCAGTGTATATTTATGATTTCAACCGGTGGATCTACCGATACGAGGTTCCGTACATGAATGTACTCTCCATGCTTCCTGGATCAATGACCAAACGGCTCGCTGGTTACTACCGTGCCATGTTGAGCCCCCGGTCAGCGCCAAGCCTAGGCGCTCTCCATGACTCGCTTCATCGCTTGGTTGTCATGTTCAAAGAATCGCATGGCCTCGAGTTCCCCACCCCCATGTACGAGCCGCTGATCTTTAAAGTGACCCATGACTTGCTGCTCCCTCCAGAAGTCTATGTTGCAACAACAAAACTAATACACACCTTGGACATATCCCTAGGATTCCCCTGCGACCGGCGCCGGCTGCAGCGTGAATATATCCCCGAGATTCGCATCATCAGTCTCGTGGTGCTTGCGACAAAGCTCTATTACCGTCTGGATATGCTTGTCACGCCCGGTCTAGGCACACTATCTTCCAAGCGTATAAACGCTATTCGTAACCAGCATTCGCAGTACATTACAGCACCTCCTCCAGACTGGGCTCTATGGTGTGATATGCTCCGCAAATTCTGGATTGAAGACGAGTCCCTCTCGGAAGCTGACGACAAGGAGGTCTTCTACTGGGATGATGACAAGATCGACCGCTACCTTACATGGTACGAGCAGAACTTTGTGGGTAACGTTCCAGTTAAAAGAACAGAGTCCACCTCGGCAATTGATGACGACGACGAAGAGGAAGTCTCTGTTTCGCGTCGAAAAATCCTTGAACTCTTTCCATTAGACCACTCGACCAAACACCGCCAAACAAGGCGAGAGAGCATATCGGTGAGCCCACGGCCTGGCACCGTGGCTGAAATTCTGCGGGCTGTTCACAGTACAATGCGAACCACTAGCAAGCAACTCCAACAACAGGAAGTTTTCCCTGCTCCCGAGTTTGGGGTCGACTTCAAATCGTATCGCACAATGAAAGGGCTACCTCCTGTTCTTGATTGCCTCTACCAAGCAGCAGCGCGGCTATGCGCAGTTCGAGTCCAGGTGATCCACCACGTTGTGTCTAGGTTGGAGCAGAAAACCAACCGAGTGCATCGAGAAGACCAATCGAGTCGCATGTCTTCCCCCTTCCCCACGAATATAAGTTATTCATAGAGAATGATACTCTAACCATTTTTGTCCCTTAGATAGTCAAGAGCATGCTGGCGATGCGCGATCTGCATGTCGCCTCATCATACGTCTCCCACCGAACATAAAGCGAAATCATCTCCTGCACACACTCAGTCGTCTTCACCAAATCAATCCCCGAGTCACCGAGGTAAGTCGCAAGCAGATCTATGCGAGCCTTGATACGCTCCAGTGGCGGCGCTGGCCGAACATGAGGTGACTTGAGGACGATGGTAACATATATACACCCCATTGCAATAACGTGCGGTGGATATAACAAAATGAGGTCTGTAATGTACGAATCGTTAATCATCGACCATGTAGACTGCATTTCGTCTGAACTCAGCTGCAAGCTAGGGTATGCCTCGGCCATGGATTTGGCTAGCTGGTTGAGACTCTTGTAAGGGTGGTGTACAATGAGATAGCTGTCAAGCTCCTCGATCAGGTAGAACTCGCACTCGGCAATTTTTGTAGGGTCTGGAGTAATATACTCTGGCCACAGTGCCCGAGCTTCAGAAGCTACTGTTCGAATGTGCTGTGGGGACTCCTCAGTCTTGCAAGCCACGTAGACGCAAGCTGCTACTACGACATAGAGATTAACCTCATGGATCGACACCTTGGTGAAGAATCTAGCAGAGTATAGCTCTGCAGTGGCTAAAACTCGTTGTCGCAAGCCCAGTTGGCGGCCCAGCATGAGTATCAGATTATGAATGTACAGTCTTACCTGGGGATCAAAGGCATTCAGAGCCTCTCCCGGTCTAGTGCCACTCTTGACCAACACTTTATCATTTTCAAGAATAGTTTCCCGCGCTTGCTTGAGTGACTTCTTGCTAAAAAGCCAGTGGGCTCGTTGGCTGGATTCCCAGAAGTTGGCACTCATATTCCGGGGTTTGAATATTCGTGGGACAGTTCACCATCACCTAGAGAGATCAAAAAAAGACCCAACCCGATCACTACGACAACCATATTAGTAGCAACCAGCACTAATGGTAGATAAATATACGATATATAGTGAATATCGAACCAGGTGTAAAAGGTAAATCATTTATTTGTTAATAGCCATTTTGCTGCTCCAATAGCTCATTGATTTTGAATGATCCACTTCCAATCACCAATACAATTGTTGAAGCAGGTCAATATCGAATATACTAAGACTGTAGAATATAACGATATGCGGCCAATTCTATAACCTATTCTGACTACCGCATATCTTATAACAGAATAGAGCTTTGAAAAGAGATAACTTTCCAAGCTGTTGCATGCGTCCAACTGTTCAGACCCAAATTTATACCCATTGCAGATTGGTGGATGGATTCTACAGCAATGAGTTATTGGCTCTTAAAGGGGGAGTTGAGCAATATTTTCCTCCTGAGCTTGCAACGTCCAAGTCCTGCATAAACCTCGTGAAGTTATTCTATACCGGTATTTTAGTTCGTTAAGGTGTTTGAACATCCTACGTAGACCATCAAGGCCCAAAAGTACGATCGCGAAAGAAGACAAAGCAGTACCTATATTAAGCAGCAGTTAATTATCTTGGTCAGCGTTTGTAGCCTTTTCCCTAATTCTAGCAATACGATCATGTTGCAGTTTGTAGACCTCAGCGGTCTCTCGTCGAATCTCGTCTAGCATCTCAGCAGGGGGTTCCGTAATCGTTGACCACAAGAGCATTTTCGAGAGTTGAGAAGTCACCGTGGTCACACCCCGAAGGCGCTTCTGCTTGGTTTCTGCAACATAATTTTGAACAATTGGCCACGCATGTATTTCGAACGGTTCGGCCAAGCGGCCGACGTGCCCTAAATTTTTGACCAGTTGATACAGCTCCTCAATGTCGGGGGCGAGTGTCTCTTCTTGCCCATAAATAATGTACATACCCCCTCTCGGGGGGATCGCCTTGGACCACCAGAACTTGGAGCGGCAAAGACCGGGGGATACATGTGGGTCAGTAGAATCTGCTCTAAAGTCCTGTGCATACTTTCGCATATAGCGGTCGAGCACTTTCTGTGTAATGTAATCGCTCGAGCTTGAATTCCATGGCCCTGCAATTCGGGTGAGGGGGGATATTACAATGGCCGCGTCAGGTTGTCGGCGTGCAATTGGAACCGATTTGCTGTATGGGTGTACAATATGGAGCAACAAGGAAAGAATGAGGGTTCCACCATTAGAATCTCCGATTAGTGCAACCCGTGAGTACTCTTCTGCCTGGGAAAGGTAGGTCCATCCCGCCGCCACTTCGTCTAGCTGCTGGCCGACGTGTGCCTCAGGAATATGAGTATACTCAAGCGCATAGATTGCAGGGTTTTTAAATCCTTCTAGCTGCAAGCATACTAGCATTGCCAGTAGATACTCTGAGTAGAAGTAGACCGATGTTTTTGTGAATCCTTTTGCGCATTAGTTAGGTCTTCTAAAAATAAAGTAGGAGGGTGGAGGAGTTCCAAACTCTTGCATACCGCCGCCATGGACAAAGTAAACGACTAAATCGCGTTCATGATTAAGGTCTCGAGTAGGCGAATGTACCCATATCCCTCTGGTGAATTCCTCCTATAGCATAGCGACGAAAATTAGTACATCCCTTGTTGCTTGGCTGATCATAATTATTGCCCGCGCCTGAGGCTGCGCCGATATGTGTGGGCGGGCTAATGCGTAATACGCAAATTACTCGTAAGTGGAGAGCGAGTAGGAATGTAACATACTTCCGTAGCAGTAATTCTGGAGTCTCCTAGCTCAGCATGGCCTAGGCGGTATTTGCGAAACAGATAGAACCCCCTTGATACGGATTCGCTGAAGAACACACCTCCAACCGATGATGGATCAAATGTAGCCATTGTCCATGCGACTAGCTCGACAATGACATATTGGTACAGGGTAGTGTTCCTTCCGTACACCGAACGCTCGTCGTACGACCGCATCAGTCTCTGTGTGCCAATATCATACGGCAACCGTGTAACTACGAAAGATATTCAAAAAGCAAACGTCAGCATGCCTCATGTTCAATCTGGTTTGACGACCAAGCGCTTACAAATGTAGGGGATCGCTCCAATGGCGAACAAAATGGTCTCCACCGGGGCCCGATACACCATCATAAATGCGCTCAGATTGAGGAAGAACACAGTATCAAGAGTCGATATTGCGTCCATTTCTTATTCTCTATGCGTCTCTTTGTGGCGTACTGGAATGGTATAGAGCTCTAAGAGTAAACATCCCCTATATATGCTTCATTTTAGGTTCAATTCCCAAGACCTGAGCCTAGAATAATAGTTTATTTTCGTGCTCTATTTCTCTGCCTGGCACACCCTCTCAGGTTTATCTACTCTAATCATTTCCAACACCACAGAGGTAGTCACCTTGTCGTCGCTCCAAAAGTGAACTCTTACTTTCACTTGAACGGCTACTACTGTACAGTAGACGAGATGTTGCGGCTGAGGACGCGACTTACATTTCCATGCATGGAGTAATTGGAGGATCGGCCCGTTTCATCCCACCCAAGACGCTTGTTCACGCATTGGTATGAATGCCTCATCGCCCGGCCGTTTGAATGTGAAGACAAGCAAAATCCTGGTATAGGAACAATTGCGCGCATTAATATCTTTAAAACAGCTTCGGGTAACTGCAGGAAATACTCTACAATGTATCAACACCGTAGTCGCTGGGTTTAGAATGGCGTTTTTCTTGAGTTGGTCTTAATCATATTTCTCCTTGGCACGAGTGCTCCAGCAACATTTCGGGAGCTGTCTAAGATTCCTGGCTCAAGGATTGGGGTCCCGACATTCATGATCGCTATGTGTGTATGCATGGTACCTGGCGCAAGGAGATTGACGGCGTGGGCCAGCACCTCCTTTTCCAATTGGCTGCTCATGTCCACTCCCCCGAGTTTTGGACGTGCTTCCCGTCAGAATGGGTGGCGGCTCTTGCGTGGCAGGTAAGATAATGACGGTATTTTTTTTTTGTCCCCCTGGGTCGGGGACAAAATGGCGGGCTGTTTTCTGTCATTCTGTGGGTAGGCATTCCACGCATCCCCCGTTTCGCCCTATGCGCCAATGGATAGAAAGAAGAAAAAGACTACCTACCGTACCGCCTCCGAATATTTTATTCTGTAGAGGAGGTTGAATGGCGCAGGATTACACCATTTCGCAGGTGTATTTTTTGTGTGTCTGTGGGATGGAGGCTACATACCCAACAACCCGTTAAAAACCGTTTCGATCTTTCTTTTCTTTTCTTTATTGTCTAGTTGTACGGGGGGGGCTCTTTCCCATCAGTTCTAGGCTACGTCAGAGAGACATGTCTATTCCAGAGGGGGGGGACAGCTTTTAGGGTTCGAAAATTTCGTTCCACAGCGGTAGAAGGCACACCTCAACTGAGCTCCACAAGAGTCGGCAGGCGAGATAACAATGAATTTCGGATGCCATTGAGCATGCAAGTTGCAACAGTATCCTCTGCACATCTCATAGATGAATTTCCTTCTACGTACCACTACATTTACATACTAGGTAGATTTACATGACTTGTTCAGGGCTATGCCTGCCTGTTGCTGCAGTACCAGAGTTTGAATTAGGCGCAATATATAATAAAAAAAAATTCTCCTGTCCGTCTACGGCTTTCAAGGTGTTTTACACGGGAAGCTCCACTGTACCCCTCCCCCTCTCTTCCTTCCCGCCGCGGCGAAAGTAACGGTTACGTGTACCCTATTTATCGTACCAAGGATTTTTCTAGCAGTGGGGAGAGGGAGTTCTTCTAAGGGGCGCTAGAATCATGTCAGACGAGAGGTTTCTATTGTTACTTGGCACCGTATTCTTGTACCGTAATTAAATTGGACAGTTCTCTCTATCTTAACGCATACGCGTTTACGATCAGGTGGGAACAGACAAAGTTTATTTTATATAGCGTATAGCTAAACTTCTTCTCGGTACAAACACATGTGCAGTGTACAAGCTCTCGTTCAACAGTCTCTTCGCTTGTAGCTCATCTATATACACTAAGAGATGATAAAGGGGTTAGCAAGGACGTTCCAGAGGGGAGAGGGGAGGAGGGAAAGAGGGGAAAGCAAATACGAATAGTTGCAGTATTTCTGGCGTGGAAATACCACCGCGGTATATGAAAGATAGGAATTTACAGTGGTACCTAGTAGTGAGTCGGGAAATCGAATTGAAGGTTTAACTGCTGTAACGCAAGGCTGTAACTATAGATAGTGAAAAATTCGACCCCTATGATCTGTTACCAGTAGTCAGGCTGATATTATGTCGCTTGATTTATTTTTTTTATTTAATTTTTTTTTCCGTGGTTGTTTTTGTTGTTGTTGCTTATATACATATGGTATTTCTTTTTTAATTTAGAGATTTATATTGTACCTTCTTTCCACAATTTGACGTTACTTTTTCATTCTGTAGGGTCTCTTAAATAACCGATACGATTACACACTGGCTTGTATACATTCTAACCAGCTCCTGGACTTATTTTTCTCTCCCGAGCTACATAGTACCCATATACTTCTGCTAAATTCAGCTGGAAATATTTTTTTGGCTTCAACCACTTATTATTTCACTCTCTTAGGGTGCACCACCCCCTCTGAACACATTCGACTTACACCAAGGTTATTATTATTCCCGAATTTTTTTATTCGCTATTAAACCCCCATGTAGATACCTTGTCATTTATTTTTCTTCTTAATACCAACCAGTCCAATTCGCCGTATCGAACGAATATTTTTGAAGGAGAGAAAAAATAAGTCTCCCTAACTACATGATTAATGAATATCGACCAGATTCTCAATTCGACTACTGGACGTGGTAGTGCTGATGGCAATGCTAGTGATGAAGATCAGGGGGATGACACCAAATTAAGCAGCAAAACGCCCAAGTCGGCTGAATCCAGCAGTTCCGTAAAGGCGGAGGAGATAAAGAAAGACCCCCTCGACATGATGGAAGTGGAAGAAGAGGGAAGCGAAGTACATGGCGAAGCAATTGGTTCGTCGTCTAACAAGCAATTGGGCAAGCTACAAGAACAATTGACTGAAGAAAAACCACAATTAAAGGAATCTTCTGCCTCTACCACTTCCTCGACGACAACTGCAATCCCTCCTACTAAACGAGCCAGGTCTATATCAGCAACCACGCCCAAGGAACTGGTTTCATTATCATCATTGGGCCAATTACACCAGCAACGGCACCAACTAGCCCCGCCGCCACCACCACCACCACCACCACCTCCACCACCTCCTCCTCCCCCTCATCCGCCGTCGGCTCCATCTCATCCGCCACAGTTGTCCCCATTGGCACAATCCTTTCAACAAATACCTTCACATTCAACACCACCATTATTGCCACCACCTGCTCCCACTGCCGTTCCTCCTCCGCCACCGCCGCCGCTTCAGACGTATCAATCGGTTCACCACCTGCCGCCGTATGTGCAATATTCTCCATTTCACTCCTACCACACACATCAACAGTTGCCCGCGCCCCAGCATTCATTACAGCCCGCATCATACCCGGCGCCTATTCCGCCGCCGCTATCGTCTGCGGCAACTATTGCTACACAACAGCAATATCCGTCGCAGATGATGTACTACCCTGAGCATTATTACAACACCAGTCGAATGCTTCCGATCAGTGCGCCGACTTCTCCGGCTACTGCTTCACTAACTATGCCAGCATTCCCTCCCGGGAACACTACTAACTATCCATCTGAGCCGTCTAGTGGCGTCCCATCCGACAATAGAAAAGGTAAAAATAAGCGGATAAAGGCACCGAATTCCACATGGACCCTTGAAGATGATGCGAAATTGGTAAGCAAATTAACACACACTCCTGTCCTCTATTGCATGAACTAACACGAGCAATTTTTTAGGTCGACCTTGTCCTGCGAACCCTACCAAGACAAGATTATAACGAATACGCAAGGATTCTCAACAAGCGAGATGCCCAAACTGTGCGCTACCGTTGGAAGGTTATTGTTAGACGAGCCAAAGGCTATGGCATGCTTGACGATGGTCAATGATGAAAAACTACTGACATCCTCTGTATATTACGACCCATTTCTAGAGTGTATTTTTATGACAACTATATCAATGAACTACCTTGAACAATTGAGTCAGCAGTATTAGAACACTTCGCCGTATGGCCTGCTTTCGTCTCGCTAAAACTATATCCAAACCCACCGCTCAAAGAGAAAAATGTCTTGTTTTAAAAGGTCTCTTTTTTTGTAGGCAAAACTCCCAAACTGCTGGCATGTTGAGTGATTGGCGTGTCTCTCTTGGTGAGCCGCATATCCCGTAGACTAAGACATGTATCAGTCCTCGTGTACACTCCTCATGTCAGAACGGCAAGATTTAGACACTGCACGGCATCCAAACCAAAAGAGATGTTTCGTTAGAAAGGCAAATACGCCGGTTCAGTTCAGCGTGCCGGAATTAGCAGGTGGACGGCTGGCGCCTGCGGGTATATTGAATTTAATTCTAGAGTATAAAGTCCCTGCAGTATCACAGGGTTACCATATAATTCCGGATTGGTGCCTTTCCGTTCCCCCTTATATTTTTGCGGTGACTACAATTTTTACTACTGTTTCCGCTCTCCAGTCGTACGATCCCTTGGCCAGGCATGTAACTGAATAATGACAATGGGTCCAGGTCTAGTTAGATTCAACTATGCCCTCTCCCGTTGTAGTTTATTTCCCCACAGGGACCCAGTGCGGCTATGCCATGTAGGGCATGCCTCCATGACGTCAGGTAGTGTCCCCGATATACGGTGCACTTTTCAGGCCGTCTATAACATGCTTGATCCAATCATTTAATGTCTACAACTATTACCTCCATGGGCAGGGATACCTGGAATGCTAACACTGTTTTGCAACTCGAGTAATATCTTAAGCATGTCGTTGTTGCACATGTATTATCACAATCAGAATGCGCATATACAACCTCAATAGAAAATAATAAATCACTAGTACGGGTGTTTCCTAAATGACGAACTATTTGCTAGTCCTATAATTTAGTGCTCTTGGGCCTCCTCCCCTTCGGCTGGCTTTCGTCGTCCGCCGACGAATCGAATGTCTCCTAAATCCCCTGTCAGTCCTCCATTTACGATAGAAACATGGATACTTACGCTGGACAAGGTTCAAGTTAACTCGCTTGGCACCTTCCTCCTCTTCTCGAGTGCTCAGAGACATATCAGCCTCAACATATACCAGGGCACTAGTAACGGGGGGTTAGTTTTCATTTCACTAAGGCGTTGTCCGGGAAGCGAGCATACCCTTTCTTAACATTCTCGGTCATAAAGTTAATTGGATGCTCGTCGAAAACAAAGATATTGTACCAGGAAGTGGAATTCTTTGGACCGTTAACAGCCAACGCGTATCGCAGGAATTTTCGGCCCGAATTAGCAGTCTGCTCCTCCAGGTCGGTGCCAATTCTCCCGATGGCAGTGAATCGGGCCAAATTAGACCGGATAGAAGAAGATGAAAACGCTCGCGCGTTCATCAGGTTTCGAATTGGCTGTCGGAACATGTTTAATTAACAATTAACTGTACCGAGTCGGGCAATTTATATATTCACGGTTGGTTAGTGGCGTGTGGCGACTCGATTATTTTCATTTGGGAGGAATCGCGACGCGCTGTAATTATGAGAACTACCCGACGTTGATACTTCTCCTGCGACCACTACTGTAGTCGACATATCATTCACTGTGATATATCAAGGATTATATTAATCTCATTGCTAGGCCTGTAGATACATTCTTGACTGCATGTGTTAGTTGCGCTCCTGCATTACTACCTGGACTCCCACTGTAATACAGATTGTATGTGCTTTTGCATAGGCGATGTATCAGCGCAGTTGACAGTTGAGGTATCATGCATATGAAGCGTAGCTATGGGATACAAGGCAGTGCTTAACATTGCTCAACATTGCTTATTTACTTTCGCAATAACTATAGGACTGGTCATTGTGACCAATTGTGCGAAAACAAGCACTACACCATTTTTATTTGTTATGACTACGGTAGTTAAAGTTAAACAGATAGCTCATCTTGGTCAGAAATTGGACTGGTGCTGAGGGCACGCTCGCTGTCGTATAACTTTTCAGATTGTGCAGTAAGCGGCTGTGGAGGCTTGGTAGTGGAATATTCGTACTCTCCAATAATGCTATTCCCATTCCAGAAGTATGCGTTTCCCGTCAGGGCAAGGTTGTTGATGGTGAGGTGGATTGGTAGTCGAGAAAAAGTGCGGCCCTCCTCGAGACGTGCGTCGATCATGGCAAGCGATTCCGAGGTTATGGAGATGGTCTGGCCCCATACTTGATTTTGAGCCTCAGGGATCAGGCTATGGATTGGTGCATAAGCGGATTTGAAAGTCGTAAAATTGGTGAGCTTGACTGGAGAAGGTACGACGCTGTACGTAGCATTATTGAGCACCGCTAAATACACATGGAAGAAATAGGAGAGATCTTGTACCGGGATGAACAGGTACTCACGGTCGTTGGTTACCGTCATTGTTGGTTGATAGAACGAGGTTGATCAACAAGCCGCGTTATATGCGGCTTCTCTTTTACCCTAATCTAAAAAATCACAAATCCCTACATCTTCGAATTAAAAATATACTACACATAAAGTTACCAGAATATCCATCCATTATTGAAATCAATTCATATTCAAGAACGCGCATGTCTTGCGGGGATGAAGCGAACTGAGGTACTCCTGATGGTACGGCTGGGGGTGCTCTAAGACCGCCTAAATAGGAAATTATGGTAGATGAACCTCCAACTTGCTGCACACCACAGGTCCTCAACAGTGCTCGTAGACAGCCCAATCAGGAAAGAAGCTGTATCAACTATGCCGTACGAGGTGTACTGTATATATAATATGAATCGCAATTCCAATTTACCTGTCATTCTTTTCTATATATCGAAAAGTATATACAATGGCTCCCCCAGTCACTGTAGCAGCCCAGGTGTTTTCTTTTCTCTCTGTAATTCTGCAATTGCCGGTTCTTTTATGGCACTCTAAGCAGAAGAACGTCGCCACAGTATGCCTTGTCGTGTGGTTTGCCCTCCTGAACCTGAATACCTTTATTGTTGGGTTTTTGTGGTCTTCAGCAGATGCTTATAACTGGTGGGAGGGCCAGGTCTATGGCGATATCGTTATCCGCATCCTGGCCACTGCCCACCCAGGAGTTATCTGTGCTACGATAGCCAATTCACGTAACCTTTCACGTCTCATGTCGAGAAAGGCCCCTCTGTTACAACTCAACTCCTTCAAGAACCGGATGATTGATATTGCCATTTGTCTTGCATTTCCTATTATATTGATGGCGCTAATCGTGGTCGTTACTCGCTATCGATATGGATTAGTACAGTATCAGGGTCCAGTCATCATACTAGCACCTACATGGGTAACGATTGTGCTTTACGCAATGTGGCCGGTAATACTCTCATTTGTATCGGTGGTCTACGCTGGATTAGCCTTGTTCAGATACTTCCAACGTCGGGCAGACTTCAAGGACCTCCTCCACACGACGAATTCTGGTATGTCAGTGTCCAAGTTCATTAGGCTATTGATTTACGTCTCGATCATTGCTCTTGTTATGCTTCCCCTAACCATCTACTTTTTCACTCAAAATGTTGCAACTCAGCTTTATCCATATTCGTGGGACTCTGTCCACGATAACTATAATGATATACCGCGGTACTTGGGCGTGCAGACTGTGGCTGATCAATGGATTTACATATCATTCGCTATTGTTCAGTTTCTCTGTTTCGGTACGGGTAGAGAAATGGTAGAACTCTACAAAAACTGCTATGGTCGACTCAAGGCTCTTTGCGGCATCCGGACCAAAAAAAAGGTACCGAGCATCTACAGCATGTCTTCACCTATTCTGCCATCAAAATTCCCCCTACGGAGTCCAGGGTCCTTGAGTGAATTTACAATGGATGTCAAAGTAGAGCACTCAAAGAAATCAGATTGGACTGACAGCTATGAGGTGTAACCAACAAGATTACAAAGGTATGGAATGTGTGAAAGGTATATAAACCATTGTATTAACGTATGAAACTTATATATTTGACTTTGGGAACTTCAAGGTATACACCATTTCAACCATTGGCTTAGAGCTCACTCTTTTCCCATCGAAAAATCGACCATCTAATCCCGCAATGGCTTTCTGAGTATCCTCAGCCTTCCCAAATTTGACATATACTTCACCCTTGGTGTTTCGATCCACAGCAATATGATCCACTGGACCATACTTTTCTTCACATTCAGCCTTGACATCCTCCTCTAATTCTTGAACCCAATCGTCACCACTTTCCCTATAACAACATTGTTAGTAATTAACCTCATCAAACACTTTAATCAAGTAACTTACTGTTCCGGATCAAACATATTCGTCAACAGCATACATCGTGTGGACTGCTGCTGTTGTTCGGGTTTAACATCTCGTGGGTCGGAATTCGCCTCGCTCGTCTTGTCCGTGCTATCCTCTTCTCGCATCAGTTTCCTCATAAGTTCGTGCCTAGAATAGCCATTGCCGTGCTTGTCGTTTCCGACCGGTTCCTTGTCTTCGCTCTCAGCGATTTGTTCCTTGCTGTCAACTTCAGGCTCCTTCGTCTGACCATCAACTTCAGCAATATCTTTCCGAAGAGTAACACGCAGGAATCTTCCTCGCATATCGCTCTTGTGCATCTTATCAATAGCAGCTCTGGCAGCGGAATTCGAATCAAATCGAATGAAAACTGTTCCACTGAACCTGCCCTCATCATTCTGTTCAAAAACGACCTTCTGAACCTCGCCAAATTCTTTGAATAAATCAGCCATTTCTGCCTCTTTCGCATTGTACGGAACATTGCCAACTGCAATAGTGCACGAAGTGGTATGGTCTGCCAGCTCCAACTTTTGGGCCGCCAGCGCCTGTCGGTTCTTCTCGGCTTCCGTCAGGTTCACTATCACAGGAATCCCCAAAAGGGTTTCACCAGTTAATCCAATCGCATTAGGAATCGAATCGACATCTTCAAACTCAACATAAGCAACACCTTTAGATCGGTTGGTCAAACGGTCCTTGACGATCGAGGCGTCCTTCACTGGCCCAGCCTTCTCAAAAAAGCTGATCAAGTCGCGAGTTCGCAGTCGGGCAGCCAGCTGCTGCACAAACACCGTTCTCCTATCTCTATCAGCAGTTCGTTCTTCACGAGATACCTTGGGTGATCGCTCCCGCCGGTGTCGATCATCACGCCGAGGACTGTACCTACCTCTTCTCCTGTCCTCGTCGTAATCATCTCGGCGGGATCTGTGGCTGCGCGACCGGTCATAGTCGTAATGATCCCTGTCGCCACGTCGCTCTCGTCGCGAGCCCCTGTACCGATCCTCTCTAGATCGATCACGGTATCGGTTCTCCCTAGAGCGGTCACGATATCGGTTCTCCCTAGATCCACCACGTCGACGTCTATCCCGAGAGCCTCCATGGTCCTCCCTGGATCTATCACGGTATCGGCTCTCTCGCGAGCGGTCACGCTGCGCACTTTGGCCTTCCGCGTCTATCCGTGACGCCAAGTCCTTTGAGCCCCCAGCTGGGCTACGCTCACTAATGCTGTTATTAACTTCCGAATCGGTTGGAGACGAGCTATGGTTACCTTTTATCTCAGAGTCGGTCATCCTGAACGGTATAGTTGGCTAAGTGCAGTTTCCCGGTATTTAAACAAAATTGCTGCCCAGACTGAGAATTACACATTGATACGCCGCACATGATGCGGCGTCTGGGGGGCCCGTGCCTGCGTTATGCCCCAGAGTCTAGTCAGATTGGAGCTTACAAGTTAGTAAACTGCCAACATTATATATGTGCCATATCGGTTAATACGCAATACAAGAAGTGCTAGAGCTCATAAGAATGCGAAATACTAGGGACCCAAGTGCCTGGAGGAATAGTATAGCAAATATCGCAATTGAGTTTTTTACAATATCGCAATAGTCGCGATTACAATTCATTACTACAATTACTACCTGGTACTCAACTTTCATGGTACTCGATGCTTACGGTTCCAGATGGTGTGCTGGGTTAGCCGTGCGAACACATCACCATGACATGTCCCCGACTCCGCGGCGGTGGCGTCCTATTCGTGTGCAGGTACGAATTCATTCCTGTAACCATCTCCACCAACAATGAGCTCAACATCAGAGACCACTGAGCTTTCATTGGTCAACAAAGTCGAGCTCAAGCTCTTGTTGGCCAAGGCTGATGATAAATTCGCTGCGCTTATCAAAGTGTTCCTACCTCCGCTCCTTCTAAAGCTCAACTCGCCGCACAAGTCCGTCCGCGACAAGGTTGTCGAAGTATGCGAGCATATCAACCAACGGCTCCGGTCGAATAACATTGAACTACCAATTGAACCGTTACTTGCCCAGTATGGGGATCCTAAAATCGCTGGGCCCTATAAATCAACACTACAGTCGTTTGATCTGATCTACGTGAAGAAGGGATTGTTGGCACTCAAAGGAGACGTAAGTTACTTTCGTTGGGTCAATGGGGTCGGGGAAATAGTTGTTAACGCGTCTAGAAATCGTTTCTCTTGCCGAAAATTGTTCATGCCTTGTCGGGATCGTCTGAAAACATTCATAACACCGCTACCCTCTTTGGGATCTTCCTTGACTTGGTAAAGGCCTGGACTCCACCAGAGAGGGGCACCACGAAGGCTGATGAGCTCCCTGAATACTTTGGGTTCGACATGAACCCAGTATCCGAGGAGTTTATCTCCAAGAAGTTTACAGACATTTTTGCAATTGATTATAATCTGCCTGTAGTCCGTGCTTCTGAGTCTAGCGATGTACACAAGATTGACAAGATTCTTGGTATCGAGGGCCAGACTAGGCCAAGTGGGACCATTGTGAGTGAAGCAAAGAATGCGGCCCTCAAAATGTTGCTTTCGGGTGCGTTTTCTGAACAGAATATGTATTTCCCGCTCCTCCTTGCCAGCAACGATACGAACACAAATATTAAAGATCGGGCTTCTAACATTTTCCTTAAATTGAAGGTCGATCTCGAGTCTCCCTTGGTTATTGCACAGCTCTATAGCCTGGCAAGCAGGTTCACTATCAACTCTGCCTCACTGGCCAAGATTTTGCGCATTATCTCCACTAGCAGTCGGGCTGTTTCTGATAGTTCCGACACTAGCCCCCTTCTTTTTATCGACCTGGGATTCTCGCGTTTTTCCAATGACGCTAATTGCATGTCGTCCACTATTCAGCTCGTTCGTGAGGTACTAAAGAACTCCTCTACCATCTCTAATGACTACATCAACGAGTTGCTGCAAAGAACAGAGAATTTGATTAAAGGTTCCGGCTGGCCAACACTGATGTCACCAGATGCCAAGTCTAAAGCTCTTCGATCAAAAGCATATGAATTGATGGGCACCATTATTCGCCAGCTTGCCAGTCGAGAGGGTACTGAAAGCGAGACTACCCTGTATTATATCAAACTGCTGTTTAGTGCGCTAGAGCTAGACTCCGCCGATATAAAACCGTCTATTCAGGATGCCTTGTCGGATATCCTGCAGGTAGTTCCAAATCTGTCTGCAGCACAAAAGGAGGAGCTTAAGCAGTTGCTAATGTTCTATCTAATTGAGCCTGACCAAGCGAAGAGTGCAAAATTCTTGGCCATTCGTTATGCAGTTAGAGTTGCTCCGTTTAGTGATCCCACTGCTCGTATGCTTTGTCTAGTTGGCCTCTATCATGGTAACCAGTCCGATATTATCGAGGAGGCTAAGAGAGGCCTGAACCCGCATTGGTATCGGCTTGTTAATTCGCAATATGGCACTGATCAGGTTCATGGTATTGAGAAGGAGTCACCTTTGCCGAGTTTTAGCTCAATGATTGAGTGTATCAAATCTTTTGAGGAGCTCATGAAAGCGAAACACCTGGGTGCATCTCTCAGTACTTATGATCCCTCTGTGTTTAGCCATACGATACAATTCCTTGAAAAAATTCTCATCATGGAAGCCGCTGTAAAATTCAATGTGCGCTCTCTGTTGGTTGTTGATGACCAATGGGAGTCGCGAATCAAGACAGCGATTAGTATGGACAGTGATGTCAGAAAAGGATTTAGACAATATTTGATTGAATCTCCTGCCCTTCCTATCGAGGACTATTTGCAGTATTCATTCAAAGGTATGGGGACAATCCAGAAGTCAAATGCGTCTATTGAGCATTCAGTAGACATTTGTGCAGCTTGGCTAAGGATCATTTCTCAGTTACCAAAAGAGGCTATTGAGAGGTACGTCTTGAACACTTCAGTTGTTGACGACCTCATCACCCTGCTTGACCGAAACAGCAATCTGAACTTCCAATATCTTGTTGCTGAAGCTCTAGGTATCTTATCTACCGCAGATGGAATAGCTTTGGAGAAGATCTCTTCGCTCTTGACTAATTTCATTGAAAAGATCGATAACAGCAGGCTGTCTACTGAGTCGGTACAAGGAGAAGTTCTGTCTCTTGGGTTTATTGTTTCTCGACTCAAGTTGAGATCCCGATTGTCCCTTCTTGATCATGCGTTGGTCAAAAATATTGTCGAGGCTATTCTAACAATAGTCAGCAATGATTCGATTAGTGCGAGTTCCTTTTTGCTCGAAAGCGCTATCAATTCTTTTACACAGTTGGCCATTTTTGGAGTTTTGCGAGAATATCGCGCTGAAGTTGAACCCGCTAAAGTGCGATTGATTAGTCTAAGCAAGAAGTTCAATAACGAGAAGGCCATATTAGCTCTCGGTGCTCTGTCTGAGAGTGATTCGGAAAACAGACAGCGATATATCGAAGAGATTATGGATATATCAGAGAGCAAGCATATCGAGTTCATGTTCGCTAGCGGTGAGGCATTGACGATAGCCGCTTACGGTTGGCAGTCGGCTGTATCTGATCGATATCTTGATATACAGCAAATTGTTCTATCATCCGAAACTGGCGACAGTTTAGTGTATGCACTCGAAGCGGCACTCCGCCATAGCACTGCCACTAAGCCGTCCCTCAGAAAGTTTGCTTGTATCTGGCTCCTTTCAATTGTCAAGTATTGCGGACAAGCAGCTGGAGTTAAGAGTGAGCTGAGGGCCATCCACAGGGCCTTTATGCGCCTTTTGTCTACCCCGGGTTCCGCAAGCACTAGTGATGGCATTATTCAAGAGACCGCCTCACTTGGTCTTGGAATGATATATGAGCTTGGCGACGAAGAGTTGAAACAGGATTTGGTAAGGGGACTTGTGTCATCCGTTGCTGGGGAATCAACTACCAAACACAATGCTGGATCAGTAACGGAAGATACTGAATTGTTTGAGCCTGGTACTCTGGGGATAGGTGAAGGCAAATCAGTCTCAACCTACCGTGATGTTTTGAACCTGGCCAACGAGGTTGGCGATCCTGGCCTGGTCTATAAGTTCATGTCCTTGGCTTCCCATTCTTCTCTATGGTCGTCTCGGCGTGGAGCTGCATTTGGCCTTAGTAGCGTCCTTTCCAAAGCCAACCTTATTGAAGTTTTTGAGCAGAATGAGAAGATGTCACGGTCTTTAATTCCGAAATTGTTCAGGTATCAGTTTGACCCTGATTCGTCGGTCCGAGAGTCCATGAAAGATATTTGGAATGTGCTGGTGCCTAACAAATCTGCTACACTGAACAAGTACTTCAATGATATCTTGGAAGAACTACTTTCAAACATGACTAACCGTGAATACAGAGTCCGGCAGGCGAGTACAGCTGCTTTAACTGATCTGTTGCAGGGTTGGCCAGTCGAGAAATATGCGGATAAGCTGCAGCAAATCTGGCGTATGGCATTCCGTATTGTGGATGACATCAAGGAGAGTGTCAGAGCGAGTGGTATTAAGCTAACTCGATCTCTTATTAACACTTTGCTTCATCAGGTTGACGTTGAATCAGGCGCATCTGAGAAGAGGGCTGCATCTCTTATGGAAGAGCTTATTCCATTCCTGTTAGGCAATAATGGTCTCCAATCAGATGTCGACGAAGTGCAGTCGATTGCTCTTGACACTATATTGAAGCTGTGCAAGAAGAGCAGTCCAAGGATGTTGCGACCTTGGCTTCCACAACTGTGCGAAGAACTTCTAGGTCTATTGTCCACTTTAGAGCCTCAAGCTATGAACTACTTGGCTCTTAATGCGGACAAATATGGGCTGACAAGTGATGCTATTGATTCGTCACGAATGGCTAGCTTGCGAAGTTCGCCAATGATGGATGCGGTAGAACGGCTAGTAGAACTTATCAACGATAAGGAGACCATGGATGACTTCATTCCAAGACTTGGCCATGTCATTAAGCGGTCTGTTGGACTTCCATCAAAGCTCGGTGCAAGCAGAGTACTTGTGTTATTGGCTATCAGAAAGCTCCATGATGCTAAACCTTACGCTGATGGTCTCCTTTCGATGGCTAAGTCTCAATTGACCAATGTGAATGAGACTGTCGCCAAATCTTACGCTTTGGCAGCAGGCTACATTTGCAGAATGGCAAATACTGACACTGTGGTAAAGTACGAGCAATACCTGGAAACCATATACTTTGAGGATGAAAGTGATAAGGCTCGTGGCATAACTGGTGGCGCTGTGGATGCTGTTTCAAAGCATGCTGCAGATATGTTTTCATCATTGAGTGCTGCATTTTTGCCTTTCATATTTATCGCTAAGCACGACCACGAGAAGCCCGTTAGAGAAGTTTTTGATGCTGTTTGGAACAACAACACGGGAGGAACTGGTGCTATCCGTTTACATATAAGGGAGATTTGTGAGCTGGCCAGCAAGCACTTATCTCATCAACACTGGTCTATTCGACAAACTGTAGCCCAGGGTGTTGCGGATGCAGCGTCGTCTGTTCAAATTGATACAGAGGGTGACTCCCTACGCCAGCTTTTCCAAGTGTTGATTGAAGCATGTCATGGAAGGAGTTGGAAAGGAAAGGAGAAAATCTTTAATGCTGTTGTTTCACTAGCCATCAGAGCGAAAAGTTTTGTCCTCAAAGACGAGGAGCTGTTTGCCAAGATAAACGCTTTGGTACAAGTTGAGGTGAAGCGTCACAACAAGGATTATCAAAAACGGGTATTACAGGAATTCGGCAAATACGTTGGGGCATTCCCACAGAAAGAGTTGTACGAGTTGGAATTTGAACTTGTCGCTCCTTACCTGAATCCAGAAGATGATGATGAAGACGAGGACGAAGATGGAGACACAAATATGAAAGGCGCATCTCAAAGCGTCGCGCAAGAGGAATTGAAGGTCAATCTTTTGAGCTCTCTCATTAAATCTTTGGCGCCACGCTATGTCGTATCTGATGAAAAGATAAATGACGGCACCTACTCAAAGGTATTTTCATTCTTGTCGGGCGCGCTGAAACAAGAAGATATTACCTGGCGCACCAAGATTGGAGTTCTTAATGGTATCACTACGAAACTCTCAGAGGTCTTAAAGGATAGCGAGTGCACGCAGTATAAGGAAGGATATCTTGAGTTGTGGAACACAATTGTTGAGACATGTGGCCGTGATCTGAACCATGAGAAAGTAAGGGCTCAAACCGCGAGGGTTGGTGCAATTTTCCTAGGAGTGGCAGATGAAAAGGAGAAACATGCTATTAGGGATTCTCTGCAGACCTTGAAGGCTACTGAGAAGTCCTCAGTTGTACAGGCCGAAATTGAGCGGTCTTTGGAATAGATAATGAAATACTGCAATACAATTGTTGACTTATTATACTGGTACATGCTATTAAGAAGGTAATCTTATCTTCGCGCTACTCGTGGAACAAATCTAGCCTTCGATGGAGCCCTATCGTTAGTCCCGCTTACCGCAATTGCAGACCCGTTGAGTTCGGACCCATTGAGAGCCATTGCTGCTTTGCCAACGCTGGCTTCATTGTCATATACAATGGTACCATGGGGCGAATTGGGCGCATGGTCGACGGATACGACAGTTCCGTATTTGCCAAATAGCTCGAGCAGGTTTTGGTCAGTTGTCGAGGAAGACATGTTCGAAATTTTAACTGAGAAATGGCGTCTTTGGGCATTCCCAAACTCTCGCAATTGTGGCTTCAGGTGCCTATGCGGTTTGGTAATTTCCACCTTTGCTTCTCTTGTGCCAATTTGGGTGTTGTCTAGGCTTCTTTGAGCATTGGCCGCTGATTCGTTAGATTCAAATGTCACAAAGGCATAACCATTCGGTTTACCCTTCTTTTTAGGAACAACGATCTTGCTAACGGCACCATATGGAGACAGTATTTTCTCCAGTTCTTCTTCTGAAACCTTGAAATCAAGATTCTTAATAATGATTTCCCTTCCCTCGTCAACCGAACTGACATGGCGAATCTCCCGCTGACTTGGATCGGACCGCTTTACAATCACCGAATTACCAATGGCGGACTGATAATGTTGCTGAGAGAAATCTCTGACTGCTGCTTCGGCAGCTGAAGACTCCAGCATCTGTACATAGCAGAATCTTCTACTAGTGTCGCTTTTCAAACTTGGCATACGAATATCCAACACAGGCCCATATTGCTCGAATTCCATTTTGATCTCTTCCGCTCCCGTATGTGGACTGAAGTTGGTAATCCATAATAGAGATTTCTGAGCAGGATTGACTTCAATTTCATTCCCCTCCAAAATCTTTTTATCCTTAGTCAGGGCGCTGAGAGCAGAGCTATGAGATGTGAACTCGACCACCGCAGACGTTCCCAGAACCTGAATGTTTTCTATTTGTCCGCAATCGTCAAATAGTCTGGATAATACGGACTTTTCCAGGTTAACAGGCAAATGAGAAATAATCACTGAATTGTGTTCTCTATCACGAGTTGGGGTGATAGTGGCTTCTTGTGCCTTGGGCTTTTTGTGAGGGGTAGGTGCCAGCTGGTGCTTTCTTTTCGAAGGTTTCTCTTCATTGTCGATAAGCGGGATCTGAGACTGCGGCACATCCTGATGCAGTTTCTGCTCCTGCTGGGCAGCAGCATGCCTTTCCATAGCTCTTTTTGTAATGACTCTCGTCTTAGCCATTGCAAAGTTGATTGAAAATGGGGAGCCGTAAAGTTGTTCGTACGCAACGTACTCTCTTACTAGCAACTGAGGCCAGTCCAAGTTCCGCTTGCTTGCATTGTCGACAACCAAAGTAGCGGAGGAATGGTCACCATGTTCTTGTTCCCATTTGAACCATTTTAACCACATCATGCTGTCTCGGGCGTACAACTTTGAAATCTTGTTCCAAAGACCTCGTATCGTTTCCAAAGGTTGTTTAGCTGTGGTTAGAAGGTCCACCACAAAAACCAAAAGGCTCAATCTTGCTTCTGAATTATCCGAACCTCTGCGCAGAGAAAACGAAACATCAACACAGCTATTACAAGCTGATATTAGCTCCTCTTTAAACTCCTCTGTGCTACGCGAGACTCGGTGCAAATATGACAGCCAAGCCGTTTGAACCGCTGCCCAGCTGTCAAATGCATTCTCGGCATCATTAAGATAAGGGACTTCACTAATTTTCGTCCAGATATTCAACATTGCTTCCATGTCGTCACGGTGGTTCTGTTCAGTAATTCGCATCAAATGGGCCCAGAGATACCCACTCCCTACACAGGCCATTACGGCTCTCTCCGAAACAGAATTCAAGATTGGTGGATTCGATGCGTGGTGTTCATACAGATAAAGCATATAGTCGTCCCATATCTGGTACACGTACTGGTGATGGAAGAGAGCCTCTTCATACAATGCAATGATATGATGCTCTACAAACGGATCCCGTTTCTTGAGCTTTTTCTTTTCGAATGCAATATACTGCGCAAAAGCCTCAGTGCTGTAATCACTCGATGCCAATTGTTGTTCCCAGTTTTCTCGTTCTTCGACAAGTTTTCTTGTTCCTGTCACCACAGAATTCATGCTCACCATTTCTGATTCGTAATTATCATTGAAATGCTGAGTGATAAAACTAGAATACGCATTGAA
>JAKTQL010002472.1:99386-109396 GCA_030558815.1 Blastobotrys malaysiensis
TCTTCATACAATGCAATGATATGATGCTCTACAAACGGATCCCGTTTCTTGAGCTTTTTCTTTTCGAATGCAATATACTGCGCAAAAGCCTCAGTGCTGTAATCACTCGATGCCAATTGTTGTTCCCAGTTTTCTCGTTCTTCGACAAGTTTTCTTGTTCCTGTCACCACAGAATTCATGCTCACCATTTCTGATTCGTAATTATCATTGAAATGCTGAGTGATAAAACTAGAATACGCATTGAACGTCTCTGCAATGTCTGTATGGGGGATTTTGAGGCGGTCTTGGTAGGCGGATTTGAGTTGAGCCGCATAGTGTGCCTTCTGGTCCGGGTGTTTATCCTGCTGATCTGTCAAAAAATCTCGATAAATATTCCAGACAGAGGAGCTCTGTGACATAAAGTACTTTGTGGACACCACGGCCTTTGTGATCTCGCCCAATACAGCTTGATGATTATCCGGTTCGTTATCGATAACAAGGTTCAATAACCTACACCAGAGACGGGGATGAGGGATTCTTTTTACTGCACTCTCACATACCGCCTTGGCACGATAATACTCAAAGTCTTCACGCGACAATTCATCGTCAATCCATTCCTCCCATGTTTGTAATGATGGGCTCAGTTCATCTATCATGCTCGATCTAGCGGCATCAAGGAGCTCTCTGTCATCTTGTGCTCGTAACGCCTTGATTAATTGCTCATGGAGGTTGATATTAAAACGATCGAGCTCAATTGAACTCATAAGCTCATCTACGGGGGCGGAATCGACCTCCATCACCATTATCGTACTATGACTGTCGACTGAATCGATTGTGTGACTCCAAAAAAATGGTGTTGTTACTTGCGCCTAGGCCGTTGGGAGAAATGGGTTAGGGGAATTTTAGTTTCAAGATATTTTTTTTTTCAAACCTCCAACGTCTGATAAGATCTAATCTGGGCCAAGTGACTTTCTTTCTAGAAGCCATGAATTCAGAAGCATATTTGCAGTCGTATGGCTGGCAGAAGGGCGAACCACTCAAGAAGGGTGGGTTGAAGAGGCCCATTCTTGTGAAGCATAAGAAGGATACCCGAGGTTTGGGGCATGATAAGAACGAGCATGATGCATGGTGGGAACGAGTTTTTGATGGACAGCTCAAGGGTCTTGACGTGAAAGGAAGCGGAGATAACATGAGCTTCAATCAGACGAAAGTTAGTGTGAGGCCGGTGAATGAGTATATTTCGCCCCTATACCGAATGTTCGTTAAAGGAGGTGTTTTGGAAGGCAGCATTGAGAAACTCCAACTGAACAAGCCTAGCGAGGAAAAGGCCGCGACAAAAGAGAAGAGCGACAAGAAAGAGAAACCGAAGAGAGAAAAGTCCAGCAAGAAGAAGTCAAAAAAGAGTAAGGCGGATGATACAGACGAAGTAGAGGCAAGTGGGAAGAAGAGGAAGCGTAGCTCAAAGGAAGAGAAGCGACGGAAGAAGACCAAGTCAGACGAAGAGGATTGGATCAGAAAACTGGTATCTGTTCACACGACAAAAGTCACTGCATAGACGACCAAGAAAATGCGCGCAAGCTGCATTCCATTTGCATTACCATATATATTTCACGACTTTTCTAATCATGACGACAATTTATACATGCAATTTATAGATTTGTCGATTCCGCGGCATAAGGAATAGAATTACACTGCTGTGCTTGAGGTATTGATTTTGCTGATTCTCCGCATTGCGAGCAAACCAAAAGCAGTAGTTTACACACTACAGCTATCTTCAGCCTAAACACATAACAACTTACTAGTCGTCGGTGTATGTTGATTCACGAAAAGATAGAATATAACTGCGGCGCTCCAGGTCGCGTATGCTGGTTATTCAGGAAGGTCGATCCAGATTCAGCCGCACGCTGGGGTACGATCGGACGGCCCTCGGCGTTCAAGTCTCAAACTCCACCTTCCCTCGAACCGAGTTAGCCCCTCGTGCATTCCCGCATTGTGTTAGGTATATAACAGAGGAATTCCCCATACATGCTGCGTTCTAAAATTACTTCTGCCTCCAAGATCATGGCTGCCAGGACAGTGCTAACTCCGGAGCGACTCAAGCAGCTAGCTTCTACCCCATTGCTCAGCAACTCGTGGTACTTCGTCGCCGCGGCCACTCTAAACGTATGCAACCAGCCCGATGATATCCCTCTGGTATTCCAATATATGATGTCACAGCCTCAGGTGAAAGGCAATCGGGAAGCGGAGATGGAAGTTGTCCAGAAGATCCGGGAAGCTCTATTGAAGTGTGCGGCTCTCTCCGGCCTCCCCAAGACTATTAATTCTCTAACCCAGCTCAAGAACGTTACCCCAGAGTATCTAAGGGAATCGCATGTTCATAGAGAACAGAGTGCTCCAGCTGATCCTTCCACTGGAGCGACTTTCTTTGATGCTGTCTACGGCAAGATCTCCAAGCGGATTCGAAACCAGCTGGCTACTGCATATCCTGATCTCGACCAGTACACCATTCACCATGTGTATGCGCCATTGCTGTCGTACACTAATATACTCTCACCAAAGGATACCAGTCTTGTAGTGTGTGCATGTTTGATTCCGCAGGATGTCAATCCCCAGTTGAAGGGTCACTTGAAGGGAGCATTGAATAACGGTGCGACGGTGGAAGAGATGCGGGCTCTCCGTGAAATGTCTATCACAATCTGCAATTGGTGTGGTATTACTTGGAAGAGTGAAGTTGCAAAGTTATAATTATAATCGGGGGGATCCGAAGAATAGAGAATATCCTTTACGCAGCAGCGAAGCAGATGTTGTATATAATATATCTATGAAAGTCGCATTATTTCTTCTGGTAGGACCGGAAGTGGTGTTTCCCGACATGGTTGTTGCTACAGCCATTACAGCCATTCTTATTGCTATCTAAACACGAGGCTCCATAGCGCTTGTGGGCCTTTTCCCGGTGCTCCTTCGATCCCGCTAGCCACAGTTTTGCCCTAGGTATGGTCGGTAGCATTTTCATTCGTACGGATGTAACGGTTTCGGGTCGTCGCACGCATTCAGGCTCGCTGCGGTACTCAGCCATTGTCTGGATTGTAGAGGCTCTCCATGCTATTTCTTCGCTGGCCTGGCTGCCGGTCAGCGTTGCGGCATCGTCTGCGACTCCGGGGTATGCATGGGACGGCTGAACGATATCGTCCTCGATCATCAATGGCAAGCAATTACTTTCGAGTAGGTCGTTGAGCCACATTTCAACTTTTTCCTTGAATCCCATATTGGCTTCTTCTCGGGGCCGGAAGTGCTGGACAAAGTACTCCTCGGTCATAACGGGGTGGCCCCCATCGACTCTATTGTTCCCCATGATCCCATTGATGCAATTGCGCAGGTACCGCGACTTTGTGTTGGAGTGTTGTTTATTAACGACAATTGTGTCGGTGTGCTTGTATCCATTGTCTCTAGCAATCAACCCAGGTACTTGCTGCCGTCCTTCATACCACTCGCGATACTCCGCCATAGCAAATCAACACGAGCGCGAAAATGGGTAAGCAGGTCCCAAACAATCATGGGCTCCACGGTATTTGGTGAAGGTAGTTTAAGATTTTTTGGTTACATAAACATTACATTAACTTAAGCGGCAACCTTCTCAGCTGGGGCAGCAGCCTCAGTCTCCTCTGGCTTCTCCTCCTTTGGAACGTAGTCAATGACAGTTGGCTCAGCAACGTTAACATCCTCCTTTGGCTCTCGGATGTTGACAAAGTCTGGAAGGGCTCGTGGGACGTTTGGTCGGGTCTCGGCAGCTGGGTCTCGCATGATCTTAACCTTGATACCAAGAACACCCTGTCGGAGCAAAACGTGTCGGGTAGCAGTGTCAATGAAGTCTCGGACTGGCTGACCAGAGTGGATCATGAAACCGTCCTGGAACTTCATGGCCTTAGCTCGGGCAGCTCGGAGCTTACCAGAGATAACAACCTCAACACCCTTGGCGCCAGACTCCATGACGAATCGGACAACACCGTAGGCGGCTCGTCGGATGGCAAGACCGTTAAGGAGCTTGTATCGGAGGGACTCGGCCTGGGCAACGGCGGAGAGACCTCGCTGCTGGACTCGCTCAGCAAAGATGGCAACGGTGCCCTCCTTGAACTTGAATCGCTTCTGGATGAGGGAAGTGAGCTCTCGGATTCGTCGACCGTTCTCACCCAAAACGTCCTGGGTTCGGGTGGCTCGGACGATGATCTCAGTCTTGGAGGAGGTGATTCGGACCTCAACACCAGAGTAACCCTCCTCAGCGAGTTCTCGGGTGAAGAACTCGTTCAATTCGGCGTAGAGCACACCATCGGCGACGTGCTTTCTCTTCTGGGAAATGCTGACAGCGGACATTTTTAGTTCAAGGGTGTCGAAGGTCTTTTGGTTGACTGTTACTTGGTGAAAAGTCTCGTATGAGTCGCTGCGTTCAAAATTTTCCCATGCTCAGGGCTACGCACCCGCGCGACTCTCCCAATAGGATTTGAGCCGCACCATAAACTGTTTTTCCCCGTTTTGGAAAAGTGAAAATTTTTGTGACTGCTAGTATTGGAGATACGCGCATATTGTTCTTGTATATACACGCCAAATTCATCAATGTCAAAAGTGCGGCTCGAGCCGCATGAGCCGCGTAAATATTAAATACCAAATACGACATAAAACTCATTATATTGTAATATTTAATTGAAAATTAATAGTGATAAAGAGAATTAATGTGGTAACAAGTTATTTTCATTTGGTTGTATAAATATCTAGCTAGTCATGTCATGTCATCATAATGTACAGGGCGGCTGGATGGCCATTTTAATTCTAAACCAAGCATACTGCCAGAACGGCAACAGTGAATAGCAATACAGGGATTTCTGGCACGGCCGCCTCGTTGCTCTGTTCAATGCCGGATTCAGTCTGTGCTGGAGCCTGTGGAACACCAGATTCTGTCTGCTGGACGACTGCGCTCTCAGTTGCATTCGCACCACTAGGAGCAATGGCAGAAGTCTCGCATGCACAAACAGTAACCAATGAGGTCTGGTGAGCATTGATAACAACAGTGCCGTTACCAGATGCTGGTGGCATCCCCGCAGCAGAGGAAGGAACAGATGCTGGTGGCACCCCAGCAACAGAGGAAGGAACAGATGGAGCCGCGTCGACTGGAGCAGAAGATGGAATTGGAGTAGCAGTAGATGGAACAGAAGCGACAGGTAGAGATCCGCCGTCAGACGGCAATGGAGTTGCAGTGATAGTCAGAGAAGGATCGACAGTAGCAGATGGTGCTGAAGTAGTAGCAGGAATAGAGGCAACCGTCTCGGTGTCGGCATTGTCAGCCGCAGCGGCAGATGGTGCACTACCATCGGCGTTAGCTATTGGATTCCAGCCCGATGGGCCGACGTCCTGCGCCTGGGTCGCACTGGCAAGGGCGAGAATAAGAACAGAAGCGATAGAGAATCGAGTCATTGTGTACGTGTAGTTTGTAGCTCTTGAGTGTATGTGATTGATATTGTTCTACTTTTAGTCGAAATATGACGCCTATTTATATTTCAATCCTTACTGTAATCCCAATCTGTCATCCTACTTGATTTGTATCAAGGAGTCCAGGAGGCTCTTTCCTAGGATAGAATCGAGAGGACTATTACAGCAATCGATTAATATAATCAGCAAGTTTTGGCACTTCTGATACATGATGAGCTCGCTATTATACCGTTTCTGTCCACACCCTCTCGGCACCAAGAGGCTTTGCCTTACCCCTGATAAAGGAGCTCATTCTTCCTCCTTCCAATGCACGTCCCTTACCTGTGCGTCGCAATCTTACATTCAACCGGTGCCGATCTGTACATCTACAATACACCGTCTACATTATATTTGGTCCACACCCTTTATAATACACAATACACGACTCTAATCCACTCAACCCTCGAGATCAACTGCCTATTGAAATACTACTTTTACTACCGTCTATGATTAAAACACTGGAGAGTAAACACCAAACACCTCGCACCACACGGACCGAACCGGGATAGATACCCACATCCGGAGATCGCTTGAGCCTCCTTGCATCAGCTTCCCCTTGGCTCGTCCGTTCTGACCGCGTAACAGATCGCGTTCTATTAAACGCGTGTTGCGCGGCTCGGGCTCTGGGGTATAGTCGGAGCTCCGTTCAACTCCTCCCCTTGCTCCCCAAACTTTGGGGCAGAAGGAGGGGGGAGGGGGTCCTTGCCTGACACATATAATAGCTGCCTCCTTATTGAACAGGTCCATACTGTGACAGAAATATCATGCCAACGTCCGCCGCCTCCTTCTCTACCGGCCTGATCCTTAGCGGTAAGTACAATGCACGATGGCAATAATATTATTCCTGGGCCTTTTTGCTGACATTTCCCCTTTTTAGCCGTCTCGTTCTCCCTCGGAGTGCTCTACTCTAACTGGGGTTACGACTACTACACCCTGTGGGTTTCCAACCCTACAGCCGAGGCGTTCGCGCGATCGCTCAAGCACTATCAGACGTTGGCGTCAATGCCGCAATTCCTCTATCATGTACACCATACTTTTATTGCGCTCGGGTTCATTGGCCTGCTAGTCAAGCTGTACCGGCCATCCGAGTCTAACAAGCTGTTTGATGGTGGCAGTTTGTTCCTCTATCTCTGTGCTGTCGGCATGTACCTCACCAATCTGCGACGAGGTGCTCAGGCGGCTCTTGATGGTGAATGGGGCGAGGTTGACGAGAAGACTGGTCTCAACGTTATTGCTGCTACCGAGTGCATGATCGTCCTTGTTCTGCTCGGTGTTGTTGGTCTTCAATTGGGCCAGTACTGGGCTGAGTGGGAAGACCAGAAGATCATTGCCCAGGCCGCTGCTGAGGAGGAGAAGCAGAAGAAACAGGAGAAGAAGACTCAATAAATCAAGTCTTTGCGATTCGTTTTTTTCTTTAGGTTCGTTCTCCCGTCAAGTAGCTTATCTTCTTCATTGGAGTTTGTGTGTAAATACAAAAGATGACATTTTTCCAAACTCCCGCTGGCTATTTATCTAGCCATTCATTGAGGCCCGTAGATTCACTGAACTTGGAGAACATGGACTTTGGCGCAGTTGGTTTCGGATCACTGGTGTCTAGGGACATTTCGCCAAACTTGCCACTCAACGATCTCGACGGCTGCCGGTTCTGCAAAAATGATGGAAGAAGATCGGATGATACCGGCGCACTAGCAGCGTCTCCATACGGAGAGGTCTTCTTCTCAATGGGCCCTTCCGTAGCTACCGTCGTGGTGGTGAGGCTGACACTACTTTGATTGATAGGTTGGTCTTCCTCGTCCTCCTCTTCATTGTCAGTGGGTACCGGGGTCTGGCGCTCGCTTGTGCTTGTTTCTATGTTTTTTAAATCGTCGCGTTCGGTCAGCGGCGCGTTGGAATATAGACCGCCTAAAGGGAGGACCTTGTTCATCTCCTCTTCCTTGCGCCCAAATATCTCGGGCCACCATTTGACCTGCTCAATGTCCGGAAGGAGAATGGTCTCGGCCGCAGTCAATTCCCCCGGGTCCATATACTCCATATTGGTAAACTCTTTACGCCGTGCCAAAAAGTAGTCCCACACAGATCTCGTGCGCTTCTTAACATCAGCCTCGACTCGTTCGCGCTCGCAATTGTACAGGAAAGTGCCGTATTGGCATGAATAGTTGTGGTACAGCAATCTCCGCAAGAATCTTTCGTTGTATTCGAACTTATCCGGGAATTGCCTCATCACTTGGTAAACAGCGTCCAGGAATTGGTGGAAAATAGGCGACGTGTATTTGATGTGCTGTTGTTTGACCAACTTGTGGCTGACCGAATGGAACACCTGCTGTGCCTGGCTATTGTTCTCATTGACTTGCACAAAGTTCTTTTCGCTCGACAGATTGCCGGCTCTCTCCGCAAATCGGTGCCCAAACGAAAGCCAATCCTTCTCTATTAGGGTAATAAAGCCGTCAATAGTCCGGTAGTATGGATCCAAAAAGATCTGGGCAAGACTGGATATCTGTGTCGTTCTGTCCCATCCATCGGAACAGTGGACGAGCACGTGAGAAAACTTGTAGTGAATCTGGTCCGCAACAGTCACTGCCCCTTCAAGCACAAGAGCAATATGCCTAAGCCAATTGGATCTATACAACAATTCCTGGTTCGGCGGCAGCGGCGAGAGGTCGCCAACTCGTAGTGCTTCAATGACCTTGCCCAACGAATCCCGCATAACGTGAATGTTCTCTATCCCCAGGTAGATCTTCTTGGCGTTCTTGTAGTAATCCATAATCTCCGTTCCCGCGCCCATAGCCGTCTGGGCCATGGCATTCGCAGTTGGCCTCGCGTCAACAATCAAATTCTCTTGAGATGCGCCAACCTTGTCAGGGACTTGGGTAGTGGCGAATATGGCAGCGATAAACTTCTCATCCTGCGGGGACCGGTTCTGCTTGATTCCGACCATGGGCTGAGAACATCGCGTTATTGTGCAGCTGTTGAATTGGTGGTAATAGCTGAGGGCCGGGACTCGGCTCTTCGACCGGAACTTGGATGCATAGTTGAGTGTAGTGTCCGAAATGGCTTCAGGAACAACAAACAATGACGGGTATGACGGCGAGTATGTGTAATTCTTATTGACCTCTGTGAACCGCCACTTCTTTGTGTTAAACGTGCCCATCCGCTCAAACTCCTTGTACGGATCATATACTTTCCAGCCATTGAACCGCCGCTCGGCTGAGCCAGGCTTGTACATGAATGCGTAGAGCTTATCCACCGACGAAACACAAGTCAGCTTCATTATGGAGTCGAACACGTCCTTGGATACCGCCTCCGCAGCAAAGTTCAACGCAAAGTAAGTAAAGTCCCGGCATCGCACTTTCAAAACGGCGTGACCAACAGCAGGATTGAACGGTCGTCTCTCTACCTCGGCAATTATAGGGTAGCACACCCAAATCTCCCGCGAGGAGGTGTCTTCTCTAAATATCATATGGTGGGTCGTCAGGTGCAGCGTTCCGACTGAGGCGTTCCCCAGCCGGGTGAGCTTGACATTGGAAACCTATGCTTGTCGGTCAGACATTGGGTACAGGGATATGGTACTACCTACCTTGGCGACCTTGATGTACTCCATATATGGCGAACAACCGATGGAGTCGTTTGGTTATCAGCAGTCTTTGGAGTACTCAGTTGGGGGGAGGGGCGATGGATGGTGGGGTGCTTAATCGGGAAGGTTCCGTCCCGGAAAATTGGGGCCAATCAAAAACCTCCCAAAATTGACCATCTTTGAACAGTTTGAGTTCGATACTTCAGATCAGTCCTATTCTCACCAGACATGACCGCCGACAGTGTTCCAAAGTTCTGGTCCCAGCCATTCCGGTTCATTCGATACCTTGGGTACAACAAGCCGCATCTGGTTGTCGCCGTCGGTCTCGGCGCTGCGGCTCCACTCATTGCCATCTTTGGCACCCCATTGCGGCAGAAGTACCTTTACCCAGACTCGGAAGAGATTCCAACCAGCTATCCAAGTAAGTAGTATCGGGCCTATCGATTTGAGGGGTTTTTGAGGGAGGACGATTGAGATTCTCAAAGTGGGAGATTTGCTAACGAATATAGTTCCAAACCGACCTCGAGAGAAGTTGACTGGTTATGACGATTAGAGGAACTTATTTATAAAACGTTTTTGCATTTGTTGTGTTACATACTAAGGAAAAATAAGTTAATCACGAATGTTGTATGTGTACTGGTAATGTACTGTTTAGAGTCCGTAGACATTTACTATCCCGTTTGATAGTTACAAATCAACAATTGCTGATATTTCAATTTAATAATAAATTGTATTAACAAAGTGCCGGTAGAATGCAACCAATATAATGTACCTCTATCAGGCTACACTCTGTTACTGGTAATCTATTGAAGTCTTTGTAAGAAACTCAGGAGATCCTGCTTCAGACGTATACCCTGGTAATATAAAATCCACAATAAGATAAACAATTTTGTTTTTCGTCAATTGGTTCCATTAAATACCACATTAGTTTAGTGGAGATTGG